>APFE031062519.1:0-66369 GCA_000404065.3 Pinus taeda | reverse complement strand
TTTGATTGGGTTGAAGTGCCCAAAATGTCTATAACATGATCTATGGACTTTCCCAAACATCCCTGTCGAAAGGATTCGGCCAATAGAAATACTTTTGCAGTATGCCACTATTTTCTTGACCCCGAAATGCCCAACAGCCCGACTGTAGTGTGCTTCCCAAATCATCTTGGCACACTCGCTTGAAGGAACACAAAGGTGACCCAAGTGGCATAACAAGGCATCCTGGAGGTGAAAATATGGAACATGCTAACCGTCCAAGAGTGTCTGGTATGTGTGGCCGAATTCTGGGTCACTTTTGTAGAGAAGTGGCCAATCAAAAGTCTCTTGCCCACAAGAGTTGAGCACGGTGGTTAACGCCATGATCGATGGTCAACAGAGGAAATCTGCAACATTATTGGTGCTGCCCTTCTTATACTTTATATTTAAGTGGAATTGTTGTAGGTATGTAGACCACTTCTGATGGCGATCATTCTGGAATTTCCCTTGGATCTGTATGAACAACAGGGGTCGGTGGTCTATGTGGATGACCATTTCCTTCCCCAAAATGTAATGTTTCCATTGTCGGCAAGCCTGCACAATGGAATACATCTCTTTATCATAAGTGGGATATTTCTGGACTGTGTCTGAAAGTGTTTCACTGTGATATGCCATTGGATGCCCATGTTGAGTAAGGACTGCCCCAATAGCATAGTCAAAGGCATCTGTCTCGACCTCAAATGGTTGTTGCAAATCTAGTAACGCAAGCACTGGTGCTATGTAGATTCGATATTTCAACTATATGAATGCCTTCTGTTGAGATTTAGACCAAAAGATTTTTGCTTTCGCTGCTCCCTTTGTGATTTGACTCAAGGGCCAAGTGATATGAGAAAACCCCACCTCAAACCTGTGGTACAAGTTGGCAAGACCTAGAAAGTTGCAGAGCTTTGTCAAAGTGGTTGGAGATGGCCAATCCTGAATCACTTGGATCTTAGCTGGATCCACATTCACCCCCCGTTCATCAATAATGTATCCCAGATACTGAACCTGGGTCATGCCAAAAGTGCATTTCTCCAAATTGGCACATAGCTTGCATTGCCTCAGTGTTTGGAGAACCTGTCGGATGTGGTGGAGGTGCTCTTCCCAACTCTGGCTGAAGATCAGAATGTCATCCATGTATACCACTACAAACGAGTTGGTGAATGGCCGCAAGATGTCATCCATTAGCCTCATGAAGGTTGCAGGAGCATTCGTCAATCCGAAATGCATAACCAAACATTCGAAAAGGTCCTCCTTGGCTTTGAAGGTAGTCTTCCACAAATCAGAGGGTTCGATTGGTACCTGGTGATATCCTGACTTCAAATCGATCTTCCTGAAATATTTCGCCCCCTTTAGTTGGTCTAGGACATCATCAATCCGCGGGATCGGGTACCTATTACGGACAATGATCTTGTTCAGCACCCGATAGTCAATACAGAGTCTCCAAGTCCCATCCTTCTTCTATACCAACACGATCGGGCTCCCACAAGGCGATGAACTTAGACAGATGTGACCTTTCTGAAGGAGCTCCTGAATCTACCTCTTGATTTCATCATTCTCCAGAACGGAGCGCTAATAAATTGGTCCATTGGCTAGCGGCACACCTGGGGTCAGATCGATGGAGTGCTTGACCTGACAGTGTAGAGGAACCCCTGCGGGGTAGGTGAAGATGTCCTCGTAATCCTCCACGACCTTGTCCATTTGTAGTTGTCATGTAGAGGAGCCCTGTCTGGAGGCTATGGCCACCGTCTTCTTGTTTCCTTGAGGGCGTATCATCAGGAAAACAATTTTCCTAGTTTTGGAAATGAGCTTACTGCATTGTTTTGCAATAATCAAAGAGATGGCAGTAGGCGATGCTACCTCTGGTATCTTGTACAACTTATTTCCAAACGTAATAATAATAGCACGGGGCCTTGATTCATACACAACATGTTGCTTCCACAAGTATGGTTGTCCTAATAATACATCACAAACTTCAAGGGGAGCAATGTCACACAATACCTCATTTGTGAAGGGCTTGATGTTGTATGGAAGGTAACACTGCTGGCTCACGCGAAGATCCCGTCCTTGGTGAAGCCACCCGATGGTGTATGGTTGTGGATGTGCTATGGTCGGTAAGCCCAACTGCTTCACGACCTTTGCCGAAATGAGTTTCTTTTGGCTCCCGCTATCGACAATGAACTGTAGCGGGGAGCCCTTTACCCACATCTGGGAGTGGAAGAGACGCTCCTCCTCCTCTGGATCTTTAGGTTCATGTTTCTAGATCTTGGCAGTAGCAACAGTGGCATTGGGATCCACATCAATGATCTGCTTCCCTTTGTCATTCCCCTTGTTGGGTTCTGACTTAGAGTTAGAACATGCATCTGATTGTGAAACCTTTAGCTCAACCACCAGTGACTGCTTCGCCCAACACTCACTTGTGTTGTGAGTGGAGCTCTTATGGAACTCACACCATTTTCCCATGTCCTTTTTCGGCTTCGCAACACTGTTCTTTGCTTGCAGCTTTGACGGGTTGTCTTGGGCTGCCCAGTTTTAGCTTTGTCCTTTGTTCTATGGTTTAGGGGCACCTTTCCCTTACTTTGGATTCGCAGACCCAAAGTCTCGCTTCTTTTGTTTAAACTTCTGCTCGACCTTGACGGAATATCGGTATGTTATGCTAAGCAAGGAGATGTTTAGGAATTCTATTTCTTCCTGGATGTACTTGTGCAGGCAGCCGTGGTATTTGAGTATCAAATGTTGCTCCTAATCCTTGATACCCAACTTTGTGCGAAGGGTATGGAAAATATTGGTGAACTTCGGCATGTCTTGGTCCCTTCCCTGCTGCAGCGTGGTCCATTTTATGTATTCATCCTCATAGCTTTCGACGGGGTAGTACTGCGCCTTGATGGCATCCCGGAATGAATTCCAGGTGGGTGCGGTTGAAAATAGTGAGTCAGTACTTTCATAATTCTTCTCGCAGTAGGTTTCCCACCAGTCCTTAATGTGGGGGGCTGCTTTGAGAAGAGTGAAAAAAAAATTTCCCTACTCGAAAATTCATGAACTGAAAAATAACCCTCTAGCAGATTTAACCATTTATCTATGGCATCTGCATCTATCTGACCCTCGAATATGGGGATTTCAAAATTAACTTGTACCTTAAAGGACATGGCGTTTCTAGAGTAGCTACTAGAAGCTGATGCGTTGCTTCTAGGTAGTTGTTGAAGGATCTGGGCAAAACTGTCCATCATCAAGTTCCGTTGTCGCTCGAGGGCTTCTTCGAGCAAGATTTTGATAGGATCTCCTGCCCCCTCATCTTTCTTCTCAACCACCATGGGAGGTTGTCGGGATTTGCGAGGCTGGTCTTCCAAATCTTCGACTAGTTCAAGCCCTAACGCCTTATATCCCGACCTCGTTGGGGACATGCAAAGAAAAACAGAGAAAAAAACAGACCGCTATAATACTACTGATCTGGACTTAAACAGGAACATAACAAATTACATAGAAAACCATAAACATAGATATGCAACGAAAATAATACTTCATTTAATTAAAGTAAAATACTTAAATATGCTTACAAACAGTAATGGAAATAAACCAGCTAGGGCGATTGTAGCTTATCTTTGAGAAGAGATGTGGTGGTTACATGCCTTTGAACTGTGTTACAATGAGGCTCCAAGGCCTATTTATTGTTGAGAAATAATGGAAAACCCTTAACATTCCAAAACCTAACCCTAGAAGATGAAACGCCAAAGTGTGGGCCCCATTTGGGTAAATTGGTACATCAACTTCTCGGGGTCGTAACTTTGGCATACGATCTTCATTTGATGTGTACAATAGCCCGTTAGAAAGATCTATCCGAGAACTACCACTTTGGGAAGGGAAACATGGTCCATGGGCTGATGTTTCCCCCAAATTTCCCAAAAAACGTCGTTTAGGGCCTCAAAACGGCTCCAGAAGTTCAAGACCCGAAAAACTAATAAAAATAATAAGTTGTTCTACAATTAAGGAAACTAAAAATGCTGAGAGAAACAATGGTGGGGGTCTAGGTGGACTTGGCAGGTGGCCACCAAGATCCACCTGGATCACCTATCGACTAATTAGTGAAGTATCTAATATTGGATGAGAGAGTTGTAAGGCTGAAATTTTGGCTACCACGGGTTAAATTTGGTGTTTGTATCATGTCAATGCAAAATAAGATTTTACACCTCTCTAGGAATCAATCAAAATAATTTACACATACCAATCAAAGGAATTCAATAGATGGTTAAAGTAGTGGTTGGGAGGAGTTCATTGTCAGAAACATCCAAGGGTTTCCAAACTAGAGAAACAAGAGCATGTGTTTGATTTATGGGCTAACGTTTGAAAATTTTCTATGAGAAGAGGAGTTGGTGGGAATCCTTATGGAAAGGGCTTGCACCTCTTCCTTTATTTCTTAAAGTAGGCTTGAAATAAGTGATTATAGATATATGATACAAATAATATGCAAACCACTCACAACACAATAATATTGAACATTTGCATGAGACATAACTTGATTTATTTTCAATATATTTTAGCTTTAAAAAAGGCAATATATGCTACCATGATGCAATATAATGATTCACCAAAATTGGGCACCAAACAAATGAATTGGACCGCGGATGTTATGTACGATGACAATCATCCACGATAAACTATGATTATTAGCCACTCTGACAACCCTCATTTATGGTCACTCATTGAACATGCTCATGAAATCTGAGATCACTGGACATGGTTAACATGCTTTGGTTAACACAATCTAGTATGGTGTGAGGGTCTTGCCTACAATGCCAGCTTTCTAACACCCTTTACAACAACATTGATTCAAGAAAGGCATTTGACATTGCTTCATAATTTTGCCTTTGTATATGAGAAAGAAAATAAATGTTACTTCTCCCTTATCCAATATAATTCTCTTAATTACAAATTGAACAATGTATCATGACATTGTCTTTCTCTCTTTGTGTGAACTTGCTCAATTAGCATCTAGATACCTTGTGAGATAAAAATCAATGTATGTATTGTATTTGGTATTGTGTCAATTAGCCATTTTTTATGTCTTAATATTGTGTTAATGGCCTTCCAATGCATGGTCAATCATGAATTAAAATTTTGACATGGAAAATCCCAATTTTGCAATTTTGGCAATCAAAGGCACAGTGCAGGGACAACATGTATCCATCTTGGTGGACAATGGGGCAACCCAAAATTTTATTAATGCATAGTTGGTGGAGTGTAGAGGCATTCATACATTGATATATATCCTAAACAACGTGGGCGAGAGAGGATGCCCATGCTTCACCTCAGTTGTCTTCTTGATTGTTGGTTTGATATGTTGAGGATATGGTTGATGGTTCGATATTGAAGTCAAAATCCTCCCTTAACCCTTTAGCCAAAAAGATGTCTCATCAAGTATCCCCAATAATATCCTATGAAGAGTCATAATATTTAACTTGGAATTATGGCCCACCATGATCATCTAATAACTAATTGAAATAGCAGTAGACCCCAATTTAGTGATTGGGTGGATCATATGGTGGGACTATGCTAGTGGGAACCCTAAATAAATGACTTGAAACGCCCTTGATTTTCTACCTTGATGGCATTCATCTCCAAAATTTCTTGTTGGATACACAAGTCCTGAAAACATGACAACGAAGATGAGAGGAAGTTGACAAGGACATTAGGTTGTCGTAGAACATCATAAAGTGCGTCCACATGGATGAAGGTCATAAAATCATGAAGGTCACAAAGGTGCATCAAAATATTTTTGGAGTGTCCCAAAGGGAAATACACAATTCTTGTCTCTTATAATATGAAATATACATTTATTGTGGTGATAGTATCCACACGATTCTTAGAACTAGTGGTATAGTGTTTGGCAATGAATGAATAAGAAAGAAACCATGAGAAAGAAAAGGGGGAAAGTATCTCACAAATATGGTTAGAGTACGCATCAAAATCCCCATCCTTGAATGAAATGGTGGTTTACACAGGGCTCATGAGAGAATATGGGATGGAGGGTAAATTGGCATGGTCAGAAAATGAGAGAAGGGTTTTATCTACTAAAGGAATATGGGATGGAGGTTATGTCTAAGTTCAAGGAGGCTTTTAGCTTTTTTGACAAGGATGGAGGTGGTTGTATCACAACAAAGGAGCTCAGGACAATAATGCCTTCTTTGGGTCGAAACCCCAATGTATATTGGAATTGGTCCAAAAATTTTATATTCAATAATCCAGTCTCAAATACAATCAACCACAAAAGAGTAGTTATAATCTACCTGTAAATGCAACATATTAAATACACCATTCCAAAATGATTTTTCTAAGGAGAATCAAAGAAATAGATGAGTCTGGCTATCCATCGCCTCTATACATAGTAAACAACATCCAGGCCCACTCCGTCGTTTACGACACATTGTCCCATGCCAAGATGAAGCCAGAAAGATACATTTACTGATATTCTTAAGCAGAGCGAAAATATGAAGCCAATATATAGAGATTCTCTGAAGGACTGCTCGAACTAGAGTCAACTTGCCTCCTAGGGAGAGCCACCTCTATGCCCATGATAAAAGTTTACAGTCGATTTTCTCTATAAGTCAACTCCAAAACTTAATTCCATAACAATTAGGTTGGAACATAAATCTAAGATTTTCAAAATCTACATCCAATGAAGTGGAGATAACACCAAAAATATGATAAATCTCCAGTACCAATGCATCATCTGGGTAAGAAGAAAATATATGAGATTTATTATTATTCATAAGGAGTGCAGAGACCAATCAAAAGAGGTCAATCTACCAAATAGTAACATATCATCGACAAATATCAAAGGAGTAACTATGACTTGTCTAGCTACACAATTACATTTAATCCATCTAACTCCACACATGCAACCAAAATTACTGCCCTTGTGAATTTTGTGACTAATTCTTCCACAATCCAATATTTTATCCTCAATGTCTTCTTCTCGCAAAAGTTGTCATAGATACTTTGAAGTAGCGATATTGTCTACTAACAAATATTATGTAATTTGCCTCCACCATCCTTGTAGAAATTATGGTGTAGAGTTGCAACTACTTATGAAGTTTTAATCAAAATCATAAGACAGAAACCTACTCTATTGCTCTCTCGAAGTTAATTCACAATTTAGAACAAAAATTTCATACATGCAATAAGAAATAACACACATGCACACATAATTTTTCCCGAGGAAAGAAATATGCTAAAAAAACCAATCTCTGCTTGCATTAATATGATGAATAGAAATGTATTGCAATTTATTTGCTCAACTGAGAACAACCTACAAGTGAATAACTAGTCTCTCGTCTCACTAAGAAGCTATAACCCAGACTTAGTAAATTTCTACCTCTGTTTGAGCCCATATTTCCTTGCGCAATTCCTTGAGAAATTAGGCCCCTATTATTTAGGAATTTTTACAAAATGGAATGTGAAATTCCCAAGGTTGATCATGTGACTACATGCAACACCTGTACACTCAAGGCTAGTCTACAATTGATGTTACATTGCCTTGGAATCTCCACCATAGTTGGGTAACTCAAGTTCTCCATGCACTAGCTATTTTGGGTTGATTGATCAATTAACTAGATGATCATTGAGTTTGACTAAAGTCCCACTGCACAATTGGCCTTCCACTAGTATGGGCTCTGAAATGTTCCATGATAATTGCTTATTCTTGGGGCTTGGTTTTCAAGGCAAAGTCCAACATTCACTCTAGACTAACTATGATCATCAATAACCACTTGGTGAATGCTAGTAGTCAACCAGTAAAATAACCACACAAGAATTTGAAACCAAATAGGTCAAAATGAAGATTAAGTATGTTAACGTAAGAGTTCAATAAGAAATTGAATTTGGTTACTCGTGCCTACTAGGGAGATATTTCCATTAAAGGAAATCATAACACTAGAAACAACACAACAAAGTATAAGTGATTTGAATGATGATGTTTCCAAATATGTAAGTGAAGGACTCGGAAATTTATAGTGATCATGGGAATTATAGATCTCAAACACAACATGATGATGTTGTTGGGGAGGGACATATCATTGTGGAGGGATGGATTTAGTTTCTAAAAGGGTCTCAACTCAATCTACCCAGTTGGTTGGATTGTTTATCTCAGATACATTGAGATTAGTGAAATTCATCTTATCAGGTTCATCAGGGTAGGAGAGCGAGACAAAATAGAGATGGGAAGCTTAACAGTCATCCACAAGGAAAATATATGCCTGAATGTAAAGGTAAAGGGAATGCTAGGGGGGGTAATTTGATTCAAAGAAAGGGTGAATTATGCTTCCCTAAATGGACATCATGAGACTATGCTTAAGATTCACCATTCTGAAGCTGCAAGAAGATTAGAGTGTAAGCACAAGAGAGAAGCTAAACATATTGTGGGTTGTGAAGAAGGCCAAGAAGGCCCTTTCTGGTTCTTCCTCTTTTAGATTGGAGATAGAAGATTTAAGAGTGTTTATAAGGTAGCAGTAAAGTTGAGATGGATTTTCAAGCATATGCTGGCAGGGGTGTTGTTGGACTGTCACAGTGGAAAAAATTATCTAATGGATAAAATGAATGTCTACTGAAAAATAAAATTGCAATGTTGAGGAGCAATTTGGGAGGGGTAGCTGATGGTTCCCTAAGCTAGGTCAAGTGCCTGCAATGGATTAAATATCAACTTCTGCTGCAAAGTCTCACAAGGAATATGATTATGCAATAACTGCACCTGAAAAATTAATAGTCAAAGTCTAGGACTCATTACAAAGAAGTGGTTCAAACAATCACCACTAAGTTTTGAATTGGATCTAAAATTTGAATTTCTCAAAATTGAATGAAGTTGGAACCACTCTGAAATAACCTGAAACAATTAATGTTAATATTAAAAATTTAAGTAAAAGTTGACATTATCCTTATCTTTCCTTTTCAAAAAGGAAAGATAAGGAGAATGTCAACTTTTACTTTAACTTTAAAAATTAAATATTACCATTAATTACTAGGGTTAGGTTTTGTAGGGCCCTCAAGTCAAGATTTTTTTTCCTTTTAAGTATTTTTTATTAAAAAATTATTATTTGGTGGTCATTAGCTATGTGGCACTACATTCTTCAGAATTGGTCAGTTTATTAGAGAACTAGTGACTTTGGTGTTTTAAGGTTATTTCAGTACAAGACCAACCTTAGCCAATCTAAACCACCAAACTAAATTAGTACAACTCTAAAACCATTGGGACCAACCAATTCCACTAGTTCTAGGCTAGTTCAAATAAGAGTTTGCCCTTCTCATCTTCCTTTGAAGTCGTTTTGTTGGATCCTTTCAGGAATGGTGATTTGGAAAGTGCCATAAACTATCGAATTGTTGTGAGCACCTAAGATCATAAGTAGTTAAGCCTTGTCAAACATAAATTTGCAAGGACCTAGTACAGACATCCCAAAACATATTTAGTGAAGATGTGCATGCAAGCAACTATTACAGACCTCCCAAGATACTTAGTGAGGACGTGCATGACCAAAAAGCATAAAAAAAAATAATCCACCCTCAAAAAACTTGCCCAAAATAATGAAGTGTGGTGCAAAACAAATTTTTGGTAGGCTATTAATGCTACCAACAATCATTCCCTCTCCAATTTCATAAGAAGTTCCTACTCAAGCTACCTCCTCCACTATGGTTATAGCAAGTTCTTGCAACTACGTGAGCTACAAGAAATTAAAACTTCCTTCAAATATGCACCAATCTTAAGGAACTTGACTTCTCTTCATGCCCCAACTATTTTGGGTTGATTGATGAGTTAACTAGATGATCACCAAGTTTGACTAAAGTCCCACTGCTTAAATGACCTTCCACTAGTTCCTCCAAAAGTTAGAACTAGTTTAACTGACAACAAACTGAGATAATTGACCTTTATTTCTACAAATTAGCAATCACATATGCAGAACTGAACTCTAACTCCTCCAACTAAAATTTATTGAGTAAACTAGATGACACAAGCCATGTCACACAAGTTAACATCATCGAAGTTGTCTATTGAAGTGGAAATTTGAATTTTTTCAATTTAATCAAGGAAAAATCAAATTGAGAAGTTCTTGCTGCATTTTTCAACACACAGTTCATTGGAATGTATTACTTTCACTATGAACTTGGCATAGTTCACATGTTAAGTTCATAAGGTTTTGGGCTGATGTGGTTCTATGTGTTGTGTATATAAATAATAGGTGTCCATCTCTTGCTATTAGAAACAAGATTCCCTATGAAATGTGGTATGGCCACATTCCTTCGGTGAGGCATCTCAGGGTTTTTGGTTCCTCCTATTATGCCTTCATACCTAAGGAACACATAAAAAACTCAGTGCAAGGAGTCACAAATATATAATCTTTGGGTAATCATACCTCCAAAGCATACCATCTCTCTGATGAAGTGAATAAGAAGTTTATAATATCTAGAGATGTGATCTTTCTTGAGTCTTCCAAGATTGACAATGTTGTTGAGTGACAACTTAATCATTTGGATATATTGAAACATGAAAAGTATTTTCAAGAGTTTGATAGTGAGATTCCACATCTCCTTCTCTTAGCACTATAATTTCTATGAAGAGCCTTGAAGAAATCAGGTTGAAGGGAATTCCTTCACCTGCTTTGTCAGGAAAGAGCTAAGAGACTACTGGCAGCAGGTAGCCAAATCTGACAAGCGGTGAGGGTATATGCAAGATACAAAGCAAGGATTAATGCAAAGGAGTGTACTAACTACATACATATCATCAAACATCTTTCATCCCATTTAGGATGCCTTGCATCGTGCCTAGTTATTCATAAGATCATGTTGGTCACAACCTTTGTAGCTTAAATAAACAAGTGGTAATACTCTTCATCTTCTAAGCTATGTAATAAACAAGTGAAAGGCAGCAAGACACGTAGAGGAAATGCATGGAATGACTTTCAGTTCTTGCAACTATGAATTCCATTGAAGACAGAATGTTACGACAATGATAAGAAAACTTTTAAGCTACATTAAGAGGTGTATTTCGAAAGATGCGCTTTGTTTTCCATACCTAGCCTCCAAAGGGTTATACATCAGATGGAGTCTTCATGCGGTCCTGATATTCTATCATACCTTGGGGGTTTCTTGGTCTACTTATTTTTCTCCTCATCTACTTGAGAGTCATCTATCATGTCATCTTTCTTTGTGGCCTATGAGAGACATAATTGTGTAGTTTCAATGGGAATTGACTGTTGCGGGATGAGGCCCTGGGAGGACACATTTACATAGTTTTAGGATGAAAGGAACTACTATGGAATGAGGCCCTGGAAGGACACATCTATGCAATTTCAGGATGCAAGGTAGACTGGGTAGTCAAGGGACAAAAATGCACAGTTTTTGGAGACAGTGGGTTCTGACTGAGGGAAGGACACTGGAGGAAACCACTGCGCATTTTTGAATAGTAAGGGAGGTTGGGATTTCTGCACATTGCACAGTTCGAAAAAGTAACGGAAACGCTTGAGGGTTACATATGTGAAGTGCGTAGTTTAGGAAAGTTGGATGAGGCTAGGTTGCTAAGGAAACTCCAAAATTTAGCTAAGTGTCAGATCAGTGGAAATTATGTGAATAGTGATAAATATTGACTACGATCACACACTTGAAAACTTATCGAAACAACATAGACCATCCAGAATATATAACACATACTTCACTTAATGCAACAACCTTTGTCGCAGCTTATAGCAAGTGCGGCTATGATTATATACTTTGGGAGGATAAAGGTGACACTTGTGTAAGAGTGTGTGAAATGAGTGTTAAATATGTATATGTGGTGAGGACAACCCATTCTCATAAATATTTCCCCTTGAAGAAAAATAAACCTCCCTTTGCATGTCAAGCAATTACCCCCATGCCCAAAGGTGACACATTCTATGTAAAGATAAAAGCATGAACAACTCTTAAGATCGAAAAGGGGAGCTTGAGATAATCAAATTACGAATAAGTGACTAAGGAATGATCGATCACAATATCCATAGTAGTCTCTGAAATTTAAGTGTAGGCCAAAATTTTGGAGGGTGTTGCAGCTTCTACAACAGAGGCTTCACCTTCTTGCTAGCTTCTTTTTCAACTAGTGTCTTGAATTCTACGAACTCAAAGAATGTCTCATCTTTATTCCACGTGAATAAGATCCAACACTTCCGTGAGAACTCATCAATAAAAGTGACAAAATATTTGTGTCTAACAGTGTAGGTTGTCAAGAAAGGTCCATAAACAACATAGTGGATCCTTTCTGGAACTGCATGTGCTTTGTTGTCGTGATCATGGAATGTGGATTTTATGTACTTCTGCAATGAACATTTTTTGCATATATCCTACTATTTAAGTGCTCCTTTAGAGAGGTGAGTGGTTATTTTTTCTATAATATTTGATGTACCATGATACAAATGACCAAGTATTTTTGTGCCAAAGTTCATTGACATCGCGACCTTCACTTTCTCCGCCTTAGTTCTTAATGTAGCATAGTCTCCCACATCTAGCTTATACAAGTTCTCCACACGAACCCTAATCTGCCTCACCTGCCCTATGGCTAGTTGTCTCAGGAATGCTTTTCCTTTGTTGAATATCACTTCAAAACCATGGTTAACCAACCACTCAGTAAATGCTAATAGATAGACCCCTAATCCTTTACCTTTACCTTTTTTTTACTATCGCCTCATATTTAAATTTCGAAAAAAATATATTTCTTTTCTCTTAGAAAATTGTCTTAAAGTCCCCCCGCATGTAGTAGTGCCGAATGCAACAATAGACAAGTTGTCTCTAATCATATTAGCATATATGAAAGGGATAGAAGAGGAATTGATGTCCGAGAAATCTTTTTAGTGAAACTTGTCGCATTCTTCTTAGTCGACTACCCCCACAAAACAAAGAGCCCAACAAATCGTTGTCTTTATATAAGATAACTTGAATGGTAAGTAAAATAACAACCTTGGTATAGGCGCAAGACAGTAGTTGTCTACAAGCTGGCTGAATTAGGGTACATTGTCACAGTCAATTTTGCAATTGTTAGATAATATCATCTTAAATTGATATGTTTGTGTCTTAATTGTTAATTGTATTAAATAGGTTTGATCGAAAGTGGTCATTATCTTAAATATAAAGTTTTGTCTTAAATTTTTTTTATCTCAAACTACTTTTGTCTTAAATATGAAGTTTTGTCTTAAAATAATTTTGTCTTAAATTGTTTTTGTCTTAAAATAATTTTGTCTTAAACTATTTTTGTCTTAAATATAAAGTTTTGTCTTTAAATTTTTGTCTCAAACTAGTTTTGACTTCAATATAAAGTTTTGTCTCAAAATATTTTTGTCTTAAATACAAAGTTTTGTCTTAAAATATTTTTGTTTCAAACTGCTTTTGTCTTAAAATATTTTTGTCTTAAACTATTTTTGTCTTAAATATAAAGTTTTGTCTTAAAATATTTTTGTCTCAAACTATTTTTGTCTTAAAGTTTATATTTAAGACAATTCAATTGATATTAAATTTTAATGTAAAATAGCTAAAATAAAAAAGTGATTTTTTAAGAAAAAAGAGTTCTTTTGTCTTAAAAAAATCTCTTAAAAGTGCCCTTGGTGTAGTAGTGTTATTCTATTGAAGGAACAAGGTTATCATAATATAGTTGATCAAAAGTTTAGATGTCACAACCATTGTCATTTACAACATTGTTGTCATTACAGGTGTACCACAAATATTAGAGTCATCATCTAAAAGAATAGTTCAAGTGATAAAAAATGAAAAGAAACATGGTCCAGAGATTGCTCTTCTCAATATTACAAATCACTTAAATAAGATTACATTGGAGACATGAGTAATAAATAACTGCAATGATATTGAATTGAACTCAATAGAACTTGAATAAACTAAAACATACTCTGACACTTGGATGGATAGTTGTGACACCTAGTAGGTGGTTGGAATTAGATTCTCCAACACTCCCCCTAAATTTCAACCCCAAAAAGTGTTTAAACTAAGATGCTTGTTGGTCTATGTCTCAGCTAGGATTACAATTTAAAAATTTGATATCATTAGGATTTATTTTGCTTTCTCTTTTCTTCGAGATCCTATAACCTATAAATTGTTTCAAAATTTTCTTTTATTGTAGGCTTCAAATTTAATATCCTTCATTTGTTGATTCAACTCTTCCATTGTTCCATGTTGTCTAAGAATGTCCTAGATTTATTCAAAAATCCACTTGTATGTGGATTGATGCAACATGTCGTCTCTTGTAGTGTTCTTTTCATCAACAATATACTGCAAGATAAGTTTATAATAGAAATTCATCTCTTCAGGACTCTGATACCTAAATATTTAAATATTGTTTTCTTCATCAAAGTTTTCTTCAAAGTTAATTGTTGCAAACTCTACGTAGACCTCATCTAGACATGATGTTGCAAGCCATGCTTGAAGGAAATTTAACTCTTCTTTATAATCTTCTTGTTTACCTGCACATTGGAAACCAATGGTAACTTCAAACCATCTGTAGAACCACATTGGTTTTGCTCCTTCTACTCTGTAATGAGAGCTTTCTCCTATTGCACTTCCTTCTCTACCTCTATTTATTTAGCTATTTCAAAGAGGTTTCCTTCCACTTGGTTTGCAAACTCAAGAGGGACTATCTCACCAAATATCATCATGTCGCTATCTTGTTTTTGTTGCATCATCTGCAACCATACATCATGTGGTTTTTATAGCATCATTCAACACTCCTGTACACATGATGCTCTTTTATGGCCCTCAACAGTCCCTTTTCCCATGTAGACTTGACTTTATACTAAAAAACAATATTTCAAAATCCATATGTGACTATGAAAATACTAAATCGTGTACATATGGGTATCCCATAAAACTATACATGCATATACATTTTAAAATATAAAAACAATAAAATAAAATGTTATTTTTCGGATGAGGTTTACGGGTTTTACCGAGAACCCTCCTGGAGGATCTTGCAGCCTAACTAAAATAACCAATTTGAGGTGGTATATATGTTCAAGTAAATGTAACTAGGTTTGGTCTTCATAAACATACCTTTGATATTTGTACTTATTCAAGAAAACAAATATTATTTTTATAACATATTTCAATGACTTTCTTTTTCATTGAAATAGGTCTAGCACATGTCAAAGTGCTATTGGTGTCAAATACTCAAAAGAAAATGTTGAAGGCCTTAAGGGCATGTTACACCATGTATAAATATATATTTAAGTCAAAGGGATAACCTCCAAGCAAATTCAAGTCTACTCCTATGCAATTTCATCATCAAAATCACCTTCAAGCATGCTACACCACCATGGAAACTATCTGAAGTCTTCTCAAAAAATCAGCCTCCAAAATAACCATCAGAGTCGGCCTACAAACAAGTTGACTAGTCAGCCTAAATGGAGGGACAATCCTCTATTTATAGAGGTTGTCCACTCCAAATACAATACATTAATTTAGTTCTGAAATCCATAATAGAAAGAGGACAAGAAGAATGAAGGAAACTGAGGTAAAGGGTCTACTAGAGTAGCGAAGTAAGAAGGAAGAACATCGAAGATTGAGGGACTGTTTTCTAGGGTATACACAGCCACACATGCGAGAAAATGAAGGATAGTCTATGGCTATATCAGTAGTGAGATCATAGTTATATATTCTTCCTTGTTTGGGCTAGTGACGTAGGCCTATTATGACCCATACCCAAGCGAAGAAGAGGGTCTCTCTAGTGAAGGAAAAAGGAGCTAAAAGCTTAAAGAAAACCTCCAACATGTATTAGAAGGTAGGGCTACAGTACCACTATATCAAGTCTGCACTATATATAAAAAATAAGCTCGATTAGGTCAAGATAAAGAAGGTGTACTCTTGGTGAAATATCTCACTAAGGATCAAATATTAGAGTCTCTTTTACAACTAGTATAAGAGATCCTACTACCAAGGAGTAGAAGAATGAAGTGCCAGAAGAAGGAAGACAAAGTGTCGGGAAACAAAGTGCCAGAAGAAGTGTGAGAAGAAGTTCTGGGGTATATGGTGCATAAAGGAGTGAAGAATTGACTTGTGCTTGGAGGATCTCTTTGTCAGGGGTCTAGGTCATGGTATTGATCAATAGAAGCTTCAATAAGAGAAATTCACTAAAGGGTTTTCCTCTCAAGAGAAGAGAGGTTTTGGCCCTGGCAGAGAGCCAATATCTTGTGTTCTTGTTTTTATGTTCTGCTAGTAGTTTGATGAAGTACATGCATATGCACTAATAATAATAAGAAGAAGAATAAGCTAATAAGGAAAAATAAAAATACTCCACAAATTGTTATCAAGCAACAAAGAATCATACTACACTACTTTGCCCTAGATTCTTCAAGATGGTATAAAAGCGAAGGTGACACATCAAGGAAAGGGAAACTCAAGAACACTCATCAAGGAGAAGCATCTACAAAGTTGAAGAATCAATCCTAGAAGTCTTAATCACTTCAAGGAAAATAAGGGTATACAATCGTTCATTCATCAAGGAGGTCTACAAAGCTAGAAGAAGAGCCTTACATAAGGTGCCTACAAAAAAGAGAAGATTGAAGAAGGACCTACATCAAGTTACAAGTCTTCAAGCAAATCTCATCATCAAGCAAGTCCACTTGGAGAAGGAAACTTGAAGAACATCAAAGTCCAAGGGAAAGCCACCAAGTCTTCAAGGAGGAACCAAATCCATCACATCTCAAAAATATATCAAGTAAGTACTTGTCCCCTTGTGAATATACATCAATGTATTTTTGCAAGGAAAGCAATAAACTAGTAGGTACCAATAAATTTCTTGCATGCAAGAAGAGGACTGATATACTTGTCAAGGCGAATGAACTCCTAGAACATGTCAAAGGGAATATCACTATCCCTGCTAAGGAATAGACTCAAGCCTTAGCTAAGTACAATAAACATGAGACAAGTGCTCAAAGGATTCTCATAGAATCAATCAAAGACTCTCTCATTCCCTATGTCTCCAGATTTGAGACATCGAAAGAAATTTATGATAAGCTAGTAGAGCTATTCTCATTATCGACAACTAGAGAAGTAATAACTCTGAGGAATGAAATTGTACAAGATGAAGTTAACAAAGGAAGGAATATCTCCTTACTTCATTAAAATATCTGAAATGAGAGATCAACTTCAAGATCTTGGGGAAGTCATGTCTGACACAGAGATGAAAACTGTAGTAAATAATGTTTTCATCATCAAAGTTGTCTTCAAAGTTCATTGTTTCAAACTCTACATAGAACTCATCTAGACATGATGTTGCAAGCCATGCTTGAAGGAAATTTAACTCTTCTTTATAATATTCTTGTTTACCTGCACATTGGAGACCAATGGTAATTTTAAAAAATTTGTAGAACCACATTGGTTCTTCTCCTTCTACTCTGCAATGAGAGATTTCTCTTGTTGCACTTCCTTCTCTACGTCTGTTTCTTTAGCTGTTTCAAAGAGTTTTCCTTCCACTTGGTTTGCAGACTCAAGAGGAATTATCTCACCAAATATCATCATGTCAATGTCATGTTTTTGTTGCATCATATGCAACCATACATCATGAGGTTTTTATAACATCATTCAACACTCCTATAGACCTGATGCTCTTTTATGGCCCTCGATAGTCCCTTTCCCCATGTAGATTTGATTTTATACTAAAAAACAGTATTTCAAAATCCATATGTGACTATGAAAATACTAAATCGCGTACATATGGGTATCCCATAAAACTATACCTACATATACATTTTAAAATACAAAAACAATAAAATAAAATGTTATTTTTCGGACGAGGTTTAAAGGTTTTACCAAGAGCCCTCCTGCATGATCTTGTGGCCTAACTAAAATAACCAATTTGAGTTGGTATATATGTTGAAGTAAATGTAACTAGGTTCGGTATTCATAAATGTACCTTTGATATTTGTACTTATTCAAGAAAACAAATATAGTTTTTATAATATATTTCAATGAGTTTCTTCTTCATTGAAATAGGTCTAGCACATGTCAAAGTGCTATAAGTGAGTCAAATACTTAAAAGAAAATGTTGAAGGCCTTAAGGGCATGTTACATCATGTATAAATATATATTTAGGTCAAAGGGATAACCTCCAAGAAAATTCAAGTCTACTCCTATGCAATGTCATCATCAAAATCTCCTTCGAGCATGCTACACCACCATGGAAACTATTTGAAGTCTTCCCAAAAAATCAGCCTCCAAAATAACCATCAAAGTCAGCCTACAAACAAGTTGACTAGTAAGCCTAAATGGAGGGACAATCCTCTATTTATAGAGGTTTTCCACTCCAAATACAATAAATTAATTTAGTTCTGAAATCCGCAATAGAAAGAGGACAAGAAGAATGAAAGAAGCTGAGGCAAAGAGTCTACTAGGGAAGAGAAGTAAGGAGGAAGAGCATCGAAGATTGAGGGACTATTTTCTAGGGTATACACAGTCACACATGTGAGGAAATGAAGGATAATATATAGCTATATCAACAATGAGATCACAATTATATATTCTTCCTTGTTTGGGCTAGTTATGTAGGCCTATTATGACCCATACTCAAGTGAAGAAGAGGGTCTCTCTAGCGAAGCAAAAAGGAGCTAAAATCTTAAAGGAAACCTCCAACATGCATGAGAAGGTAGGGCTACAGTACCACTATATCAAGTTTGCACTATATATAAAAAATAAGCTCGATTAGGTCAAGATAAAGAAGGTATACTCTTGGTGAAAGATCTCACTAAGGATCAAATATTAGAGTCTCTTCTACAACTAGTATAAGAGAGCCTACTACCAAGGAGTAGAAGAATGAAGTGCCATAAGAAGGAGGATGAAGTGCCAGAAAACAAAGTGCAAGAAGAAGTGTCGGAAGAAGCTCTGGGGTATATGGTGCATAAAGGAGTGAAGAATTGACTTGTGCTTGGAGGATCTCTTTGTCAAGGGCCTAGGTCATGGCATTGATCAATAGAAGCTTCAATAAGAGAAATTCACTAAAGGGTTTTCCTCTCAAGAGAAGAGAGGTTTTGGCCTTGGTAGAGAGCCAATATCTTGTGTTCTTGTTTTTATGTCCCAGTAGCAGTTTGATGAAGTACACACATATGCACTAATAATAAGAAGAAGAATAATAAGCTAATAAGGAAAATTAAAATACTCCACAAATTGTTATCAAGCCACGAAGAATCATACTACACTACTTTGCCCTAGATTCTTCAACATGGTATCAAAGGAAAGGTGACACATCAACGAAGGGAAACTCAAGTACACTCATCAAGGAGAAGCATCTACAAAGTTGAAGAATCAATCCTAGAATTCTCAATCACTTCAAGGACAATAAGGGTATATAATCCATCATTCATCAAGGAGGTCTACAAATCTAGAAGGAGAGCCTTACATAAAGGCACCTACAAAGAAGATAAGGTTGAAGAAGGACCTACATCAAGTTACAAGTCTTCAAGCAAATCTCATCATCAAGAAAGTCCACTTGGAGAAGGAAACTTGAAAAACATCAAAGTCCAAGGAAGGCAAGCCACCAAGTCTTCAAGGAGGAAACAATCCATCACATCTCAAAAATCTATAAAGTAAGTACATGTCCCCTTCATAATATGCATTAATGTATTTTTGCAAGGAAAGCAATAAATGGGTAGGTACCAATAAATTTCTTGCATGGAAGAAGAGGACTAATCTACTTCTCAAGGAGAATGAACTCCTATAACATCTCAAATGGAGTATCTCTATCCCTGTTAAGGAAAAGACTCAAGCCTTAGCCAAGTATAATAAGGATGAGACAAGAGTTCAAAGGATGATGATAGAATCAATCAAAGACTCTCTCATTCCCATAGTCTAAGTTTCTTTTCTTCCCCTATCTCAATGATTTCAATTGATTTTTCATGTTGGCTAGGAGCATTCTGCACCAATCATACACTAATAGTCTTAGGAATTCTACTACTAAGAACATAGCACGTCATGGGGCCTGCTGCAACGAAGTTGAACCTAATATACTGACAAAGGTGAAAAGGAATATCTTGATATGAAGGTTCGTAATTTGTTTTATCGGGACTTGTAAACCAACTTTGTTAGTTCGCAGTGCATGGTATACAACAATATAATCATTAATATTAAGGCCCCCATGGGCCTTTCCCTTTATATCAACTTCTTCTCCCTTTCAGGAGAGTCCTGTAATGAAGTAGATATCTTCTACTTTGATCTATAAAGGCATTGAATCTATGATAAATTTCTCTTACTCTGGGTCCCAATAATGAATAAAAATCTCCAATAATTGAGTTTGAGTTCTCATATTGGAATAATGAAGAATTGAGAAATTCACAATTTTTCAATCCATCCAACGATTCTTGATCATCTAATACCTCATTATCCACATCACTGTGTTATCTTTCTCTCCAAATGATCGACATCCTGAAAAGTTGAAATATTTCATCTATTAGAAATCATTTTTAAACTTTACTCTGTGCATACACAGTTTCTGTAAGAGACAATGACATACATACGCAATTTTCCCTTCAATAATTTGTGTATAGGGAATTCTATACATGACTTTAAAATCCCATAACAATATAATCATACAGAAATTTTAAAATTAAAAAAATAATCTCAAAATTTCGATCTAATCTATTAATTTTTTGATCAAATGGAAGGGTTTAAGGTTACAAATTACCTAAATTTTATGGTTTTTGGTTTTGTTGGTGGAATTGGTCTGATTCGCTTGCCCAAATTTGCTCCAAAACTCTCTCCTCAACAATTGGATGGTGAAAATGAAATTGGGTAAGTCCAGAATTCTATTTTATAATTAAAATTTAAAACCCACTTTAATTCATTTTTAAATTTACTATTTTATTTTTATGAACTTTTGACCTTTTCTTGAAGTGTCGGGAAATGCCTTTTTAAGGGTGATGAAGACATTGTATCACTTAGTGATATTTTTTCTGTTGCTTCAACTCCACGATCGTTGATCTATCATGGCAGGTATCATATTCTAAACTGGCATATAGGCTAAGACATATAAGTTTTCCATTGCATTATGCATCTTGACTTCATACTGTGATATTCAGCCATAGGGTCAGCCCCATTATGTTGTGATTTTTTAACCTCTCTCACTCGTCATTTTTTGAAATCATAACATAGTGGTAGAGACTTTCCTTCCATGGTATTCCTAGTTAGAACCTCACTAGCGTATGTTTCCCATGTTGCAAGAATGGAGTAGGCTCAAGAGTCCTCTTTAGTCCTGCCATGACTTTGCATTGAAGCCTCATTCTTCTTTTTCTTCACTATTTCTCCGGATTTATACCCTAGAGGCTCCCATGTGTCAAGTTGTATTATTGCATTGCATATTTAGCACTTGCACACATTTTTTCCTTAATTTCTCTTCATTTGGGCTCGTGTATAAGCCACTTTTGACCATGACTTTTTTGCAAGTTCAAAACATGCATTCATTAGCCTTTGTGACTTGACGCCCTTTTTCGTGGAGGGAAAATCCCGTGAATGTTGATGATCAACATCCACCACCGTGCATTGAGCATATGAATGTTCAACTCCTAGGAACTAGTGCACTTACGCTTGAAACTCATTCTCTCCACTCTACTATAGGCATTCTTTCATTATTTTTCAAGCTTTAAATATGAAAAAGACAAAAAATTAAATATTCCAAAAAAAGAGTGGGAACATGATAGTTTGTTCATAATTTGATGGAAGAAAGAATTAGTCATTTCACCCTTGAATATATCACTTAAAATGAGTCTTTCCTCCATTGAGATGGGACTTAATTTTATTTTAGGGAAGCCATAACCTTATTCTTGAGTCAACCCTCCACCGGTTTTTTATCTCTTCCAATCATATGGGGATTTTGTTAATGCCTCCTTCATTGCAAACTTATACAAAGTTATTTTATGCTTCCATAAAGTCACATCACATTGTGTTTTTTTCAAGGGAAGTAAACCTATTGTCGGCCATTCTCTGGTGTCCCTTGACTCATTTTTGTCATCCATACCCAGTCTATCAATTTATTCTCAGTATCACATCAGTGACATGGTCCTTTACTCATGTTGGTTAAGAAGGTCCTCATTGCCTTCTTGCTAGGGGGTCTGCTCTTATCGACTCTGAAAAATTTGCTTTGAGAGTAGACCTAGAGTTGTACCCTGACCCTATTTACATCATAGATAGGTGACCTTGTTCTCAACATCAATCAACATTATGGGTCTTTGACTGAGTGGTTTCGCTTGTGTTCGATGTCTTCTTAAATTATCACACATTGGGATTACCTTGGTTTCCATTTCACCCTATTGGTGGATTCCTCACCTCTATGTTAGCTTTCACTATTAGCTGGTTCAGAGGATTTATGTCATGTGCTAGCTACATCCTGTGTACACTGGAAATGTACTTCACAATGGTTACTTCATTTCTCTTCTTCTGAGTTCTTCCAAATTGATTGCTTGCGGGTTACACTTGTGTTGGTTGATGTGGGATACCTTAATTCCTTCCTTTCAACATATATTTTCCCATCGACTCCAACTCATTGTTCCAGGAACATGGTCTAGGGTCCTTTTTCAATACCTTAGGGTTTGCATTCATTAGTGGCAGACTCCTTCTCCATCGATAGTTAGAATACATCAATATATCCTAATAGATTCTTTCAAGTGTTTGACCTCAACACATCTATTCACACTTTTTAGATTGTAATAGTGTACCTTGACACTCATTATCATTATTGGATAGTTGTCTCGCATTTGTTAATGGTATACATCAATGACCCATAATCAAAAAATTTCTCACATGGTTGAATTAAATGCATTTATTCCCATAATGTAGCAATGTACCATTTGTGGTCGATGAAGGCCTTAGGTTGTGTCAGCATCTTGGTTCACTTGATAGTTCCCTTAGTTTTCTACTAGTGACACCTCTCAACTCTATATGTTGTAGTCTTTCACAACACCATATTATATGTTGGCACCCAAGTTTATGCAGTACTAATATTCCACCTATATGACTTGGAACTTTTATGAGGATCAATTATGCATCATAATTAGTCAGACAACCTTTTAGAATCATTGATCATATATTTTTCTATATGTCATATTCAAACATAGCTCCACTGTGTTCTTTCGTAGCTATGATCTGATGATCCACTATGTATCCTTCAGCTCCTTCTATACACTTATGTATACATTATGGATCTGCCTTATACTTGATCAGCTAACATGTTGATGAGAATGGGCATACCTGCCTTAGACATGAGTTTTCTTTCTGAATCCTTCTACTGGTATTCAATGGGCTGGAATCTAGTGATCTCATCCCGCGTTTTCAGATGACTCCTCTCTCTATACTTAATATACTTTAGCCATCGTGCTCCCCTTCTAACCTTATATATTAGGAGGCATATGTTATAGCATCATTGAACACTCCTATAGACCTGATTATCTTTTATGGCCTTGACAGTCGATTTTCCCATGAAGACTTGAATTTATACTAAAAATAGTATTTCAAAATCCATACACAATTCTTCCCATACTAAATCATGCATATATGCGAGTCCTGTAACACTATACCCACGTATACATTTTAAAATATGAAAAAAATAATATAAAATGCTATTTTTCAAGTAGGGTTTACGAGTTTTACTGAGATCCCATCTACAGGAGCCCGTGGCCTAGATGAAATAACCCATTTGAGGTGTTATATATACACCCCTTGGGTAAGCCTAATTCATTCATGAGAAGAATGATATCGATATTATACTCGATTTCTCCCAGATCAAGTCTATTTTTCCCATGGCTCCTGCACTCCCAGTCTCTAGGAAACCTTGGTTTCCTTTGCATATATGCTCAACATCCTTATCTAGCATCTCCTTTAACTTATTAGAGAGGTTGTATTCATGGCTCAAGATGAATGGATCTGGAGGAAGGATTTGTCGATGACTTTGTCCTAGATCAAGTTGTAAATATCCTGTACTTATTATTTTTAACCGATAAAGAAGCTTGTGTATTGTTCGTGATATATGTTGTCATATTATGAATGATAGTCTATATGTATATATATGATGATCTAACAGATTCTTATGTATGCACATTGAATTATCTATTATGTATATGCTTATGTTATTGATTTGTAGATCTGTACATCTTGGAGGAAGCACAGGGTTTGGACCCTACGTGGACATCTTAAAACGTAGGACCTCGAGGTATGTCTCCAAATCCAAGTTTGATAATTTGTATGTTTGGCATGCTTTTTTGAGTGTTCGTTTTTTATTTTCTTACCCTGCTCTATTGAGGCTTTCAACCCTTTCCTTAGGGAACTTTTCCTACCAACATAGATAAAAATTCTTCATCAAATTTAACATAAGTAAATTGAATTGTTGGATTCACCATAACTTTGGTTGCTTCAATGGAAGCTTCATTGGCATAAGCAATCTTTGTTGTTGGATTCACTAAATCTTCATCCACTTGTAGTTGTGCATAGTAGGATTCATGAGCATCTATGTGCTCCTTCTCTCCTTCTTATTCAAATTCTGCATGGTCATCATCCACTTGTTGCTGAGCATAGTGGGATTCAACAAATTCTTCATATTCAAATAGATTACCCCCCCTTACACCAAAACAACTCTCAAGGGTATCCGAGGCCCATACCTATGCCCATCCACTATTACTCTTTGTGCTGGAGACAGTCACCCCTCGTAACCCCTTGGTTTATATCGCAACTCTCCCATCACTGTTGACGACAAGACTATCTTGATTGATATTGAAGTCATTGACGCCCCATTAGATTATAACATCGTGTTGGGTCATAGTTACACTTATGCCATGTACACTGTCACATCCACTATCTTTCGTAAGATGTGCTTTCCCCATAATGGAAAGATCATCACTATCGATCATTGACTTACTATGACCCTCAGTCTTGGACATCTCCTCATACCACTATCTCATTAATGACTGGAAATGTTACTATCCCTTCCTTAATCAATGTTTCTCATAGGGTCTATAATGTTCCACATTGCTTGGGGCTTATTATGGCCCACCACCTACCTCTTCTGAGCCTATCTTGTCTAGCATTTGCATGCTTCAACCATGATGGGCCACCAACAAGTGGTCTAGTACGCCTTCTCAACAGCCACCCCCTCTACAACCTCCTACTCCCAAATTAACTGAACCTCGAGGTACAATTACTCTAGGCACATTTCCTTCTACTGGTATCTCTCCCGATCCTTTTCAGCCTGGAACCATTCCCCTAGGTCTTAACAATCCTGGAAAATTTCCCCCAAGTCATTACCTCTCAGGTCAGATACCTTTCTTATTTCCACCACAAGGAATATTTTCTATCCCTATTATAGCTACATTGCTTCTACCTAACATTACGTTGGGAATCTTGGTCTCGTACATTGATTCTTCCACAAACACTCCTCCGAATCAACTCAAATCTTACACAAATTTGACTTGGGTTCAACCTATTATTCCCTGCCCTTCCTTTTCTTTAGTTCCACAACACCTTAGCCGGAAGTGACTCCTATTATGGAAGCATTTGATGAAGTGGGAAATCCTAGAAGAAGGGAACCAAATACAAGGCACCTTAATCAACTGCCACTCCTCCATGTGCTTTGTGTCATCTCATTGGGAATGCCACCAATAATTGTATCAAACTCCCACCTATCAAGAATGTGGTCTCTGCTACCTTTCTTGACTCTAATTTTCTTGAGGTCTCTATCACCTTACAAGCATCAGCTAAGAAAAACAATTACTTATGCACAAATAACCCTTGTGCTTTGTGTGATAAATATGGAAATTATCCCCATCACTATCACCATCTCGAATATTTTCATGATACACTTCAAATGATTCACAACTTCGATGTCGCTTGTAGTGATTCCACTGCTCCTCTACCTATAGGTTTTGTCCCACTACTTTTCCAGAATAGACAGTTTCCCAACCCACGATTCGGATTCCCCCTCCTGATGTTGAGATGATGGATAATCATGCCCCTATTCTCTACCTATCGTCATCCATAGGAGTTTCCTACTGTGATTCTTTCAAAATTACCTTGAAGGACACTCCAGTTTCAACATTAGTATATGTCACATCTACTGTTCATCCCCCTATCCCTTCCGATGATGAGCATGAGAACCTTATACCTTGTTGTCAGCCCTCTGAATTTTTTGAAGGAAATGAAGGGCCATCAATATGGCTTTTGAAATAAAGATTTTGTTAAAGTATAAATGATCTGAATTTGAAACTACTTGAAAAAGTTTTGCAAGGCATTCAATTCAGTAGTAAACATGTTTAAAACATTCCCATGTCTTGCAGTAAAAAAACAAGTAAAATTTTCAGCTGTTCATGATCCATTCAAGCATAGCAGAATTATTTCCTTTTACTATTTAACACATCAAAATGAATTTTCTCTGCAAAATAAATCAACCAAAGATGCAAAAGAAGTTGATGAAGCAGTTCACCCCTCCTGGGCTACGTCTGCTGGGTCCAAGGCCCCCAAATAGGTCAGTCCTCGTTTTAATTAAATGCTCAAAATGAATTTACAGCTGAATAGAAGTCTCTACAGGTGAAATAGACTATAAAATCGGATTCAAAACACATGAATCCTTCAGGATTGACTACTGGTTCACCTCCAATGGATACCTACAACCTGAAACAGTTTTCACAATACTGGGCCCTAGTGGCTCCTAGAACTTCCACGGCTCCAAAACCTGTGAAAATGACCTTTGATGGCTGAAAACCCTGTGCCAATGGCTTCAGAACATCCAAAATACCCAAAATCAAAAAACAAATTCGTCCAAAACTGCCTTTCCTAGCCAAAGTTATGGCCATTTAATGAAAACTGCCAGTTTCCCGTAAAAGGAATCCAACTAACTTTAGTGGAGCTCCGCCAAATCTGGGTGCCCGCCAAATTTGGCGCCACAGCCAAAAGTCCCGCCAATCATGCCTTAACCGCCAGCTGAAACTACACATGTGAATAGGTTGATTTCTTGGCGGTTTTTCTTGGATTACGTGCCCGGTTATGTGTTGGCCCTTGGTTCCCGGGGCGTGGTCATATGGCGTGGGAGGGCTGGCCCCCCAAATTTTCCTGCCTACCACATTTAAACTTTAAATAGCAATATTTCCATTAACATTTCAATGAACACAGTGTGGCTCGTTGGTAAAATGACGGAGTTGTTGGAGATAGGTCGGGGGTTCAATCCCCAACCCCACCAAGTGTTAACATTTGCGCTCCATTGCCTATGTCCCTGAGCCACGTGGCGGTCTCCGGGCTTGCCACATGGTGACTTTTGATTGGCCCATTCCAACAAAATATTCCATGGAATATTCCAAGGAATATTTCGTGGAATATTCTTTTTTTAATTTTTTTTTTTAAATTCAAAAATTAAGGGTCATTGGGCGATTTTGTTTTTGCCATAGCGTTCACATATGGTGACCATTTTTCGAACCATTTGCGGAACCGGAATAAGGAGGACGAGCTCTATCCGGTCATTTAGTTTTGAGCCAATTCTGAGCACTTTCATTTTTGAGCATTTTTCGACACTTGGGACATGAGCCCCTGATCACGCCTCTCCATTGGGAAGATTTTTGGACCCCAAAAACCTTCAACTACCTGTTAACGAGGTGAGGGTACAACGCCCTCACTCTGTCCACCTCCATCCACTTTGCCTTATTCGGTTTGCTGCCTTTGAAACCAACCCGAACATAATCTACATTGCCCCTCCTTGAAGTGCATGTCCTTCTGTCAAGGATTGTATCTTCTTTCAGCTCACCTAAATATTCTGGCAAGAAATCTTCTATAGATGGCAGCTGAACAAAGCTTTCATGATCAGCGATCAAAGGAGGTTCATACAAACATAAGTTCTCCACATTAACAACAGAATACATTTGCATGTAGGAAGGCAAATCTAATTGAAAAGCATTATTTCCAACCTTCTTGAGGATTTTGAATGGACCATAACGAATAGGTTTCAGCTTTTTACCTTCTCCTTGCATCCTTTCCTTACTGATGTACAGCCATACCTCATCCCCTTCTTGAAACTTGTGATCGACTCTATGCTTGTCGTGTCTTTCCTTGTACTTGCCTTGACTTTTCTCATGCTGTTCTTGAATTTGTTGATGTATTTGCTGAATTCTTTCAATGAATGAACGAGCTTTGTCAATATCACTATGTCCCTCAATGGCGACATCTTTCTCAAGAATGAAATCAAGAGGCGATTTTGGCAAGTAACCAAAACACGCTTCAAACGGTGAGGTGTTTGTGGAAGAGTGCTTGGCACGATTGTAAGCATGTTGTATGTAGTGAAAATGTTCATCCCAAAGTTTGGGATGCTTGCTGCAATATCCTCTCAAGAGGTGCACAATGGTTCTATTCACAACTTCAGTTTGTCCATCTGTTTGTGGATGGAAAGCAGTGCTTTTCTTCAACTTTGTGTCCATCATCTCCCATAGGTTGGACCAAAAATTCCCCACAAATCTGGAATCCCTGTCACTAATAATGGAAGTAGGCAAACCAAAGTGAATCCATACATGATGAAAAAATAATTCAGCAGTTTGTTCAGCAGTTATAGCTTTCTTACAAGGCATACGTATACATATTTTGCTGAAACGATCAACTACTACATATAAATATCATGCTGCTTTCTAGATTTTGGCAAACCTCCTACAAAATCCATAGAGATGCTCTGCCATGGTCTAGAAGGTACCGGCAAAGGAGTATACAAGCCAAGCTTCCTATTACTAGGCTTGCCGGTAGCACATAATGAACAACCTCTTATGAACCTGGAAACAAAATCTACCATGCGAGGCCAATAGCAATACCTCTGTAGATGTGCAACTGTTTTGCTTACACCAAAATGGCCAGCAATAAGAGAAGAATGAGCTTCTCTTTCAAAGATTCAAAAGCTTTATGCTGCTTGCCTCCCAATTGGAAAGCACACTTCACACTTGTCACTGCATGCATAGGAGTTGCTATAGAAGAGAAGTTAGAGATGAACTTCCTCCAATATTGAGCTGCACCTAAAAAACTTCTTACCTCTGTTATGGATTTGGGAGTAGGCCACTTCACGATAGCCTCAATCTTAGCAGGATCAATCCTCAAAGCACCTCCTCCAACTATGTCCCAAATAAACCAAAGAAGCCTTTCCAAACTCACACTTTGACATTTTAAGAATTAACTGATTCTTCTTCAACATCAAGTACTTTCCTAACATGCATGATTAAAAACAAAGTAATCAACCCTTCAAGTTAATCACATATACCAGGAAATCATCATGATCCCTATGCTCATGCATATCATTCTCATGCATGCAGTTCATCTTTCAACTTTCTCTTAAGTACAATCAAAAGTACAATATCCTTGATCACCTGTACATGTAATTTCAAAATTGAAATGAATATAACTTTTTCTGCAATAGAGTGAGTCTCATACTCATCTTTTACCTTCATGGCGAGATTTTTGCAACAACATAAAAAAAAAAAAAAAAAAAAAAAAAACATGCATACATCCAAAGTTTGTATGTACAAAAAGGAGTATGTCTCACTGTATCAAGAAGTCCATCCACTTCTTACCAAGCCACTTCAATGGCGATTTTTGTTGCAGCAGTAGTTCTTCATGTGAATATTTCACATCGATAATGGAATCCATAGCTCCACTTGCGCCAAGGTTTTTGCCCTCAAGCTGCATGCGCTTTGGACGACTAGTTGGATGCAAGGTCCAACAATGAGAAACATGATGTCCCTTCTTTTGACAAAATTTGCAACTTTCAAGCACTTTCTGAGAAAGTTTTCTTTGCCTCATCTGCTTCATGTGTGCTTTCTTTTTCAACCAACATCTTGAAGCAACATGGTTAAATCCACCACAAAATGTGCAACGAAACTTCCTCTTTTGCTGCATAGAATGTCCATCCTTTTTGTCTTTGAGAAACGATGAACTAGTAGAGGAGACAACTCTCCTTTTCAGACTTTCATCACTGTGCTTGTCTCAAAAATTGTTTACATTTGCATGCTCTCCATAAGCGACATGTTTACCCTCTACTTGCTGCAATGATGGCTTAAAGCAAAGGCAATCACCCTTAAAACAATTTTTGCATATATTCATTTAAGAACTTGGGATAAAGGTTCTTTTTAAATTTGCATCACATGCATTCAAAGATTTGAATTCTTCACCATTACACTGTTCATATCCAAGATCAACATTCTTGGGTCGCTCCACAACTGAAATAGGTTCAACCATGCCTTGTGCATGCTTGCCCAAACCTTTGCCTTCTTGATAGCCCATCTTAAACATTAATTTGGACCCCATCCCTCTTGTATGTTTTTCAAAAGAGCCAACACACTTTTCAATTGAGGAAATTGAAGACAAGTTTGAATGATTTACCTCATCCTCATGCATTTTCTTGGACAAAGCTTCTTGAGCTTGAAGGAGTTGTTTCTCCATGTCATGCAGTCTTTGGAGAATTATTTCCTTCTCATCCTTCATCGCCATCAATTTTGCATGAAGCTTAACACTTTCTCTTTGATCCTCAAGGAGAATCTGCACCATGTCCTTCACCTTTAGGAACTCATTCTTCATGTCATCATTGAAGAATTTTGTGAAGGAGGAACCTTCACTTGTGGAAGAAGTTGACATTATGGAAATGGTCAATTAAACAAAAGAAACTTCCCAATAAGAGTTCTCAAATCTTTCAATCAAATGACAAGCTTTAACCAATTGTCAAACAACAACCCTTTCTTATTCAAGAAACCTGGTAAGCATCAACACTTGCAAGACAGTTAGAAGATTTTTGCACAAAAGCAATCAAAAGACAACTACACCAGAGATTGACTGAAAGAGCATTTATCTACTTTGCAACTGTATAACAAGAGAATTTCGAAGGCTTCCTGGCTCGTTTCAGGCTCTGTCTATAGCTTATTCGTCTGCTTTTGCTACAAAGAAACAACAACATAGCTCTGATACCAACTTGATCTGAATTTGAAACTACTTGAAAAAGGTTTGCAAGGTATTCAATTCAATATTAAACATGTTTAAAACATTCCCATGTCTTGCAGTAAAGAAACAAATGAAGTTTTCAGCTGTTCATGATCCATTCAAGCATAGCAGAAATATTTCCTTTTATTGTTTAACACATCAAAACGAATTTGTTCTGCAAAATAAATCAACCACAATTGAAAAAGAAGTTGATGAAGCAGTTCACCCCTCCTGGGCTACGTTTGCTGGGTCTAAGGCTCCCAAATGGGTCAGCCCTCGTTTTGATTAAATGCTCAAAATGAAATTACAGCTGAATATCAGTCTCTACAGGTGAAATAGACTGTAAATTTGGATTCAAAACACATGAATCCTTCAGGATTGACTACTGGTTCACCTCCAATGGATACCTGCAACCTGAAACAGTTCTCACAATACTGGGCCCTAGTGGCTCCTAGAACTTCCACGGCACCAAAACCTATGTAAATGACCTCTTATGGCAAAAATACCTGTGCCAATGGCTTCAGCACGTCCACAATACCCAAAATCAAAAAACAAATCGTCCAAAACCACCTTTCCTAGCCAAAGTTATGGCCATTTAAAAACTGCCAGTTTCCCCTAAAATGACTCCACCTAACTTTAGTGGAGCTCCGCCAATTATGGTGGGACCGCCAAATTTGGCGCTCCACCAAAAAATCCGCCAACTGAAACTTAACTGCCCACCAAATCCGCATGTGACCACATTGCTTGGCTCGGCGGTTTTCCTTGGAATTCGCGCTGGCTGTTTGGTTATGGCCCCTGGTTCACGGGGCGTGGTCATATGAATGGGAGGGCTGGCCCCCCAACTTTTCCCACCGCCTGTAATTTAAATTTTAAATAGAAAATGTTCCGCTCATTTTTCAAATGTGCCTCCGTGGCATAACGGTAAGGCTTGCGCTTTGTATATGGTAGGTCGGGTGTTCGAATCACCAACCCACCAAACTTTTGAACTATGCCCATAACACACACGCCCAACTTTGTCGACGTCAGCTTGGGGCCACATGGCGGCCTCTGGGCTTGCCACGTGGTAGCCTTTGATTGGTCCGTCCCAACAGAATGTTCTATGGAATATTCCAAGGAATAATCCCTTTTTAATTTTTTTTGAAAATTCAAATTTTAAAGGTCATTGGGCAATTTTGTTTTTTCCATAACTTTCACATACGGCGACCATTTTTCGAACCGTTTGCGGCGCCGGAATCAGGAGGACGAGCTATATATGGTCATTTAGGTTCAAGCCAATTTTGAGTACTTTAAATTTTGATCATTTTTCGACACTTGGGACATGAGCCCCTGATCATTTAGCCCTCTGATAAGCAGCTTTGATTCTGGGTAAGGAATGGCACTGATCTGTAGGATGGTCTTTTTCACAGAAAAAACAAACTTCTATGGAGTGCAATGGACATTCATTCCTAGGATGCTTTCTAGTGCACCTGGGACAAAAGATGGCCAAAGCCCTCTTGGCTTCTTCTTGCTTCCTTTGGATCTGCAAGGTATCCAGTTGCATGGCAAGAAACTGCCTCACCTCACTCCTGAAATCTTCCATCTGATTTGAAAATTCATTTTTGGATAAGGTATTGGTCCCAACATTTCTGTTTGTAGCCATTTGCTCCAGAGGAATGTTTTCTTCTTCTTCTCCCTTAGAGGTTCTTCAAATATGTCTTGTTATCCACCTAGGGATTCTTCTTAATCACAGCCATCGAAGAAGAGAGAAGGTTCGTTGTGTGAAGCAGTGGAGGTGTTGTGCAAACATTTTTCTCACTTATCTCTACTCCTACAAGGCATGAAAGGAATTTCTTTTTGGGCTGATTTTTGTTTTTCTCTGCTTGTACCTAAAAAACTAAAATAGATTGAACTGCAACTCACCAAAATTTATCTTCCTGAAATGAAAATGTAGAATTGAAATGAAAGCAGGAAAGGACTAATCTATTTTGCTGAAATGAAATTGCAGGAATGAAATGCTAGGCTACACTTGCAGAATTGAAATTGCAGAATTGAAATGCTAATCTATGCTTGCAGAATTGAAATTGTGGAATTGAAATGCTAATCTATGAAAGCGGTAAATTTCTAATCTACTTTTGCGGAAATGAAATTGCAGAATGGAAAGAAAACAACTACTCTACTCTTGCTGAAATAAACTACTTAGCAGAAGGTTGTAGTAGAAAATAGAAAAAAAGCAGTAATCACAAATACTCTGACGCTTCCCCAGCAACGACGACAAAAATATGGTGGGCCCCAGTATTGTAGCAATGATGGTGCAACTTCTGGGACTCCCTTCTTTAATTTTATCAAGTCGGTAATTCGTAACAAACTTGGAAGCGACGGTGCTGTATGCACAAGTACTAGCTTTTGCCGCGGCTGTAACTTGATCAGCTGGCACAAGTCCGTTAGGAGCTTAAGCTAATTTCTATGAGCTTTTAGAAGAAGCTTTTAACTATGATGGATGAAAGCTAACTCAAAGGAGGCTAATCTACTTGTAGAAGGAAACCAAAAGCCAAAAGGAAATGCAAACCCTGGCAAACCCTAGTTTTACCGACTAACCCTACTGGTGCAAGAAAAGAGATGAAAGCAGCGGAAATGGATGTCATTGACTTTTAGAAAGGTAAAATGCATGTGACTAAGCTACTTCTACAATAAAATATGGAAAAAAAAAGACATCTTTTTGTATTTTTGAGTAACTTGTCAAAATTATTATGTTTGTGCTTTAACTGTTTTTGACTTTGTAGAGGTTGATTGGTGAAAGGAAATGCTTGCAGGAGGTTGAGAAGGTGAGAAGAGGTCCTAAGGGGTCCCTAGAACCCTTCCAGAGAGTTTCACATTGATCAGATCTCAAGAAATCGCTTTCGTGAGATTCTACAGGAAGTCTGCAGGGGTTCTACAAGATGTTCTATAGCTTCTACAGGATGTTCCGAAAGGGAATTTTGGAGGGTTGATGGTGGAAGAAAGGTGAAGAAGTGGGTATGGAGGTGAGATAAGGGTGTGAGGAGGTCTAAGACTTGGTGAATGAGGATGAAGAGTGGTTAAGGCTATCGGATTTGGTTCAAAGATGGAGGGAGCAAGGTTGCACAAAGATATGGGAATTAGGTCAAATTGGAAAAGGGGTGGAAAATGAAAGGGAGGAATCTAAGTTATGGGGTTGGAGTAGGTTTTCTAATGGAGGAAAGGTAGGCAGGAAGGTATCACAGGTGTTCTTCACGTTATTTTCCAAAACTGATCAAACGAAGACTAGGAAAACCAAAGATCTAGCTATTTGGATCTCATTTGACCTAAATACCAGAAATCATGATGAATAGAATTTTATTGGCAGAAAATCATGTAAAACAATTATGAAAACCAAGAAAGAACAGATCTAAATATGCAAGCACAACTGGTATCAACTTTTCCAACTAAAAAAATCTAACACTAGCTTTTGCATTGAAAGGCAAAACAATGTTTTTGTGGCAGCAAGTATGCCTTGGTCTCAGCTCATGGTCCCAAGGAGGGAGAGATGAGATTAAGGATTTCTTGGTGGCCTTTTTGTAGGTCTTTTCCTTTACCAATCTATCAAATCAACTTGAAACATGAAAGGCTACTTTAACCATAAAAAACAACCTAAGTAGCAAAACAAGATCTTAACCTAAATAACAGAAATTATTCTATGAATGCAACAAAGACACATAAAAGTAAACAAAGGAGGTACTGGCACTTGGGTTGGGCACAACCCCAAGAGCTACAACCTCCTAAGAAAGACTATATCTGGTACAAAGTTGGATTCATCTTTATTGATCAAAAAAATAATAGTTACATCCCAAAAACTATCTACAAGAAAAAGCTTGAAAATGTGTTGAAATGCAGAGCTAACCTACTGACTAAAATCTAACTATCACCTGACTAAAAACCTACTAACTACCTACTAATCAAAATGAGGCCCTAAGCCTTCTTATTTATACAAATTGAGGACCCCAACAGTCCTCCTAAGCTTTAGGGACTCAGCTACCAAAACTTGCAGTTAACAGCAGTCCTACTTGACTTGCTTGGCTGCCCCTTGTGCTCCAAGTTTTTGATGGAGAATTTGAGGTAAACGCTCATAAATGAAGGGGACACCTTCCTACAAATACTCTCCACGAATTTGGCTGCCAAGTGCTCATTTAAACCTTTGATTTTGTCTCAAAATTGACCAAAAATCTGCATAAAGCACACATTAGACTTGTTGGCATAACGACTAATCCAATTCACTCTATTAGCATAAATATAATGAAAAACATGCAATAAACTAATGATAATGGTGGATTAATTCAAATTAGGAGGCTAAATGAGCCCATATAATTACCCATTTTTAGGGCTCATCACTCCACATCCAAAAATTGTAGAGGCTGTACAACTTTTACCAAAATTTTCATCAATACTTGGGTTTTTAACCCAAAAACTGACCCGGGGGATCCCATCCCAACACTTCAACCCTCTTTGTCCATTTTTTGTAACACTTGTATCCTTTTATTTGAGTTGAGTACCCAAGTAATATACCCTCATCATTGTGTGAATCAAATATTCTAGGATTTTTATCATTCCTTTTGATAAAGAATTTTCTCCCAAACACTCTGAAGTGCTTAACTGATGTAGGTATTTCCTTCCACAACTCATAGGGAGTTTTATCACTGTTTGGATTGAGTTGAGTTCTATTTTATAGGTATACTATTGCTTGAGATTATTTTCCCTAGAATATGTGGGATACATCTGCTTTATCCAGCATAGCTCTGGCCATTTCCTAGATTATTCCAGTGTTTCTATCCACTAATCCATTTTATTGTGGAGTTATAGCCACTTAATACTGCCTCCTAATTCCATGCTCTTCATAGAATTATTCAAACTCTCTTTAAGTGTATTCTCCTCCTCTATTTGATCTTAAGCATTTGATCTTTAAGTCTTTCTCATTTTCTACTTGAGCTTTAAGTTTTTTAAAATTCTCAAATGCTTATGATTTTCCTTTTAAGAGCATGATCCAAGTGGCCCTGGTAAAATAATCAATGAGAAGCATAAAATACCTTTATCCTCTTAGGCCATTTTCTCTAGTTGGGCCACATATATTTGTGTGAATTAACTCCAGTGATGTAGATGAACAAGCTCCCAATTGTCATTATTTTCAATTTGGTCAAGTTCTTAATTCATATCTCTCAATCAGAATTTGTGCTCACTCACTGGCTGATATTTTTAGGCTCAATATGAGACAATAGAGAAAAAATTTTACAACTTGAACACCCATGTTGGCTTAATGGGGCCTAACCTTGGTTCAAAAATGTTTAGCCAAACAAATCCTGAAACTATCGGCCCTTGCGGCAACAATCCGTGGAGCACGAACCGAGCTCTCACCCGAGGTAGTATGGGAGGGTGTTGAAACTAGGCTTATGCACCCTAGGGATGTGTTGATGAGGTCTAGAAGGTTCGCAAATTGATCCCTCGCATTGCGCTACTTCTAGGCAGTTGTCTATCCATAGAAACTACCTTCACGCAGCTAGGAGGATGAGCATGAATGCTCTTTACTGTGATTATTATTATTATAGATCTTGAATTAATTTAAGTAAGCACAATACTTCTAGTTACCATTTAACATAAGAAAACATGCGTGCAATCATAAACTATAAACAGATGCATAAATAGAAACAAAGCAGTAGTTATGCGATATTCCAAAACCAACTTATCTTTATTAATGCTTTTTCCAGTTACAATCCACTCCCTACCCTACACACACAGCTGTAGTGGTCCACGCACACAGCTATGGACTCTACTAAGCCTCCATGCACATAGTTGTAGAGCCTCTGTCTCCTACTACAACCCTAAACCTGGACTACAAACTCGGATCCAATAGCGCATTCAGAAAACCATAATACTTAGGTCACACCCCAAAAAAAATTTCCTTTTACACTTAGAGTCTCGCTTTATTTATACATTCCCATGGCCCACGGACCATGGGTAGGCTGACACCTTCTTTATTACATTACATTATTCGAGGGCAGACAACCCTTTGACTTGACTCATTATCATCCATGCTCCATGCACTTCGTGAATATTTTACAATACCATTACCCAAAATTGTGGGCTTTAGGCCCCAAAACCATTACGCGAGGGATACTCTACCCAATAGGCCCCGAACAAAAACATCGTGACTCATCCTGAGTCACTTGGCTGGTGCTGTGATTTTCACTCGAAGGTCATCCAATAATATCTGCGCTTCACTTATGTCCGCAGCACATTCTTCCGCTATCTATTGTACCCATTGTACGCATAGCTCTATTGTTTCGTTGTAAGGTGTAAGTCCTCGCCTGATTGCATATACACCCTGCATGTGTGCCAGCTTTGCCTCAATCTTGGCAGTGATCGTGAATGCTTCCTCAAGCCAAGGCTGAATACATTCTTTGAGAATTGCTTCTTTTTGACGTGCAGTGTCCACCTGGGCCTTTAGAGCTTGGGCTTCCCTCATCTCAGTCAGCCACTAATTAAGGGCGACCATCTGCACGGTGCCTTGGAAATTATCATAAGCCTGTTGTAGCTCCCATGCTTCTGTCTCTAACCGCTGGAGTGTTGGGTCTTCCTGTAGTGAAGTGAGGGTGATGAGTGATTGATCTAGCAAGCCAGTGCAATCTTGGATGGCACTCTCTATTGCTTCCAACCTTACTTGAATGGTAAGGTGTTGCTGTCTAACCTCTGGCAGTGTAGTGGGCTACTCCTTCAGCCTTAGCTATGAGATCTTCTTTGAGGTCCAACTGGATCCTTGTTGCTTCCTCCTTCACCTCGCAGAACTCACTGGCCAATTTGTAGATCTGTATGCCTACTGGTAAGTCTGCTGCAATCTCGAACTTGGGGATGCAGTGTCATGCTTCCTCGACAATTTGCTCCAACTGCCGAGTCTGCGCTACTACCTCATCACGTTGGAGGCTCAGCTGCTTGATGTTGATTCACTATTCACTGAGCATCTATACTACGCGCCCTTCCCTAGCGCGGAGCTCTGTCATTGCTCCATTCTGTAGCTAGTTTAAGATTTCTTGTGGGAGGGCAGCCAAGTTTAAGTCAAGTCCCTTGAGCCATCCTACCATGGCTTTTTCCTCCGTGTTGTCTGTTGTTAGTGCCCCTTCTAGCAATGTGACAGTATTAGCCATTTTGGCCTGCAGCAACTGCTCGGTTGCTGATGTACCCGTAGCCCCGTAGGCGGCTACCATTCCCTGCTGTGGAGACCATAGTTGAAGTTCCTGGAGTTGCATCCTATGTGCCCCCAACATAATCTACTACTCTGTCATTACCTCCTAGAGCGCCTCCCTGGTGACTTCGTGAAATATATCGCCAATGTCACATAGGTCACCCTCGGTCAGCATGAAAGGCTCCCCATCCAGCTTGGATGCCTTGGTCTTCTTTCGTGGCCCTGTTTGTTCTGTTGCGCCTAGCCATTTTAAGTGTGTAGAGGTGGTGCTTGGGTTTGCACCTTCCGTCGTACCATCTGTCCCCTACCATGTAGTCATGTTTGGGCCTCTTTCATTTTATATCATAGCAGTCCCTCTTGCTGCTGCTTTTTCGGTAGCGGCCTTCGCTGCCTCCCAGGATGCCCGTACCTCTTCAGCTATTTGTTCGTTTTGCCTCTGTTGTGCTAGAAATTTGGTGGCAACCTTATGTTTTTGAATCTCTGTTTCATCACGCACCACCGCATCAAGTGCACACCATTCCGGTGGGCATGTGTCGAGCACTACGAAGACAGCATCATTTATTATGATGAAGGGTTGCATGGTCCACTTATGTTCTAGATCCTTCCATGCCCTGATATACACATGGTGCATATCTACTTTAAAGTATGCAAAACTTTTAACGCTATCATATACCGAGGTGGATAGGCATGGTCGGTTATTGATCCACAGTCGTATGCTTATCTCCATCAGTATCCAGAAGATCTTGGTTTCTCAAATTCTTGTAGCATCCTGTGTCACCCATAGCGATGCATATTTTGATGCCTTTGGCCAATCCTAGTCAAGGGGAGGAAATTGACTGTCCTCAGGCAATTCACCTGTAACCAACAAGATGGATAAGGGCAACCATGCATAGTGGAAGGTATTACCTTACTCTTGGGCCTCCCTACAATTTGTCAGGAACCCGTCATAGAGGAACTGCGCCCAATTGAATTGTGCCCCTTCTGTGCATTGCTCGGCGAGCATGATGACTGTTGCTTGTACCTCATTGCTCCAACATTTTCTCATCACCTTTCTTGCCAACAATTGGGTAGCAATACAGACCCCTTTGTCCTGAATACTAGTGATAACGTACCCTCTCTATATTTTCTCCAACTTATATTTCTTTTTCATGGCCTCTGTAATCTTCAAGTCTCCCCCTTTTCCAACTATTTCCGCGGGGTCCCTTCCTTCACAGGGAAGCTAATAAATCCTATGAATGAGCTCTGTCATGATAGAAATGGGCTCTTCCAGCCATAAGTACCCATCATGCACCAGGCAAAGCAGTTTCCTGATGACGAATATCGTGATTGGGGCCCAATGAAAATGTGGAATTGATAGGAGGTGGAGTAGCCTGGCCTCCTCCACCCCATGCAGCAACGTCTACAGCTATAATGTTGTAACGGCACCCTTCATTCTTTGTTCCATCACCTTTCTAGTTTTTAAATGAGGAAACTTCTCGCTATCCGCAAGGTCCCAGTCTTCAAACTTCATAGTGGGAATGCGGCCCACATGTGCTCCTTCGAACATAACCCCCTCAAGGAGGGATTGGATGTTAAGTGTGCTTTTAATGACATCCAAATCTTTAGGTACCTTTACCCTACCTTTCCACAGCGGTACATACCTGGGCAGTTTTGCCATGGCACTTATTGGCTAGATGTCTTCTTCCATTTCTTCCTCTGGTGTCATTTCTTCGACAAAGGTCGGATGATCCTCTTCCTCATCGTCGCTTTCAATATTAACTATTTTTCCATTTTCTTCCATTGATAGTTTATTGAACCACAAATTTCGTGGAGATATACGGACCAGTCTTGCTACCTGTGGGTCATTCTTGGGTTTCGGCATGTGAGGTGACTTAGGGATTTCTGGTGCATCCCCTACCAGTGGCATTGGACTCTGCACGGCTCCCTTGGTTGTTGACATGACTCTAATTAGGGCTTCATGTGTATCCTTTGAAAACACTTCAAACCATGGACTTCCTCTTATGACCTCCTCATTCTTCGTGTACCCATCCACTTGATAACACAACAATTTTTTTCACAAAATGCCAAGGGTTGCTCAAGGAGGTCCATCTGTGATTTTTAGGCTTGTTGAATTTCAAATTTGATTGTCCCTCCATATTCTGGCTCATTAATGCTATAGGTTCGGCAGATAATTTTAAATATAATTATAACTTTATGTCTTAAATGTGCATCACCCACTCCTTTTCACCTTAACTCATTTTCTTGTCATGAACAATGATGCCAATGGTCACTTCCTTTTTTATCCGCATGGTAGCATAGCCCCTCCTACGCATCTGCGATGTGATATACCACCACTGCGCACACCCCTATGGTTGTCCAGCCTCCTAACAGACTGTTTTGTAGTCCCATGCTCTCTTTCAACTGTTTGGAGTGCTGAGACTGTCTCCTTTTTAGCTAGTCAGGTGGTCACACCCCCTTGGTGCATCGCTAGCACATCTTGACGAGCACCCCATGACACAGTATCTATTGTTGCTTCTATGTGCACTACTAGATGCGGCGTGCTCTACCGATTTCCCTGGAGGGTGAGGCTCTGCCTTAACCATGGCATTTGAATGATTACCTCATGGTCATATTCCTTTAATTCATCCTTGGGTTTGTGCGCATCCGACCGCAAATTTCTAGATTTTTCATTCAGAAAGTCCTTCTTTAGTTCCTTTTCCAGCTGCTTAATCTCTGTGTCCAGCATCATATTCTTTGTTCAAAGTAGTATCCTGTTTCTTTCTAGTTCACGAAGATGCACATTCCCTTGCTGAATAGCTTCCCGAATCCCTACATGATCCTCGTTGCACTATTTTATGAGTTCTTCTATCAAGACTTCGTGTGCTATTCTTAGCACCAGCATTGCTATGTTCACGGCTATCGGCGAGGGTTCTTCAAGGACCTCAGTTCTTATACCACTCTGTAGCCTCAGACGCAACTTTGTGGTGAGGTTCTTGCATATCGTTGTATATTCCTGACTATCCACTATGGCGTGCATGTCCCCATTCTTACACTGTATATGATGACCCTTATTCAAGACTTCACATATCTTGGTGGGTGCTCCCCCCCCCTCGCGTTTGGTAGTGTGATCCTTCTCTTCCTCTGTTGCGTCTTGTTTAGGCCTGCTATTGTAATACTGCTGCACGCTGGAATAGGCTACTCTATCTGTACCCATTGGTGAAGGTATGCTTACAGGCCATTCTGCTTTTTTCCACCAATTCGTTAGAATTCGCGCCAATTTCCGATATTCTTTTGATGCATATGCCCCCGTCGTGCAGGTGTTGGCACAACACCCATTCGAGCGAACCCCATTGCTACCTTTCTGACATGGTACTTTCAAATACGTCTAAGGATCTATCCATTCTTGTTACGTATCATCTTTTGGAAATTCCCTTGCTTCGGTCGTCACGCGTCGTAGTGATCGAATCATCATGTTGCAATTCAGTGTTGTAACTTCGTGCAACTGGTTCTGCTAGTGTTCTATTTCTTCATCTAAATCCGAAGTATAGGAACTTTCACGTTCCCATGAGATTTTCCCATCTTCAATCGAGTTCACCCAATCCTAGTCTTGAGCCGTGATCTGGTAAATGCAATCCAGCTCATCGTCGTTGTCATCATTGTGCATAGGTTCAATGTAGCATATGCCTTCGGCTAGATCTAGCGGAACTACTATGCGTAGGGCCTTTTTCTCAAAAATCATTTTCTACTTCTTCAGGTTGATGACTCCATTCATGTCCATGGCCCAGTCTATCCCTAACAATGTGGGGTAAGGGTTACTATCATCCACAATCTCTATTACTTCAAAGTCAGTCTATGTGGTCTCACCTTCGATATCCACTATTACCCCTTGAAATATTCCCATGGGAAAAAAAATTTGTTGGTTCACCATCCATAATTGAATAGGATACCATTGCAACGTGAGCCTACCCATGCATTCCCATGTCTGTTTTCGTAACACATTCACGTTTGAACCCAAGTCTAAGATCACCAGATCCATTTCATACTCACCAATCTGCATCGTCAATCTCATTTCCCTCCCAGTACAAAGTGCATGCCTTCATAGTTTTTGGACTACGCGCAGTTCACCTGGTCCTGTGTACCTAGGGATCAGCTCTTGTAGTCCTTTAACTACCTCATTGTTGCATAGCAGCTTCATGCATGTCTCTAAAAAGGTAGTAAGGATAGAAGGATTCATTACTGGCTCTAGATGATCCTTACTACCTGAAGTAGAGGCCTCTGTGAAGGTCTTCTTAGCTTCCATAAATGTTTCCCTTGCATGCTCCAAGTCTAACTCAGGTTCCTTCGTAGGAGCCTTACAAACCCATGTATCTTCCTCGGGTTTCTCTCCCTTATCTTCCCGTGGGGTCACACCACTTCTAAGCACCATGTTTATGTTAGGGTCTTCTTTGCGTGGTTCAAACCTCATCATTTGAATATTCTATGTTGGAGTAGGCTATAGCACCCCTTTCTCATGCATTTGTGCGATCAGTGTCGGGCAGTCTAGCATTTCATGATCAAACTGCTCACAGTACAGGAAATATATTCTCGTTGGGTTTGTACAATCATGAGCGTAGTGCCCTGGTCCTTCACAATTATAATAGATTAACTATCTATGCCCTCATCTGGGTCCCATTCCTCCTCATCCTCGTCTGCATCCTTTTAATCCACTGCACATTATGGCTGTGGTTGGATCCTCACCTCATGCCTCGATCTACATCCTATAGGCAGTTGTTTGATCCATCAACAATTCATAACTCCAACAGTTTCGCTCATCGTGGCCCATTGATCTACAAGAGTTACAAAATAGTTGTTGCAGGGTCTATGTATACTTCTACAACAGGTGACAGTTTTCCGTGGTGTGCTTCCCCCCCACCTGACAGATTGCGCACCAGAGCGTGGGTGCCACACTTGGCCCTACCTGAGCCTCTGGTCTCAATGGCATGGGTCCTCCCCTACCAAATAGTTTGCGAATACTGGACAGTGATCCTTATCGTGGCCCTGTCTTTTACATTTTATGCACCATAATTCTTCGTGCACTTGAAGCTGAGGTGCCCTATCCTACTTCAAACATTGCATCTCCAAGCATAGGTTTTGTAGCTGCACGTGGATTTGTTGGAATCCCAACCTAGGATCCTGGATTGGTGTTTCATGCAACCTCATCACTATTTCCAAGGATTCTGCCTAGTGTTTCTAGGAAAATTAGTGTCTTTTCGAATGACTAACCATCTAGGTTTGGTAGCTAACCTAGAAACAACAGTCAAAGCAATTCAATATCTTTCCTACGAGTGACAGATAAGAAAGAGACTATGAGGGGCCAACCTGTAACTTTTGTTTGAATCCTTGCTTGATCTCCCTCTCCTTTGGTTGATCCCGTAACTCCTCCTCATACTTAACACGCTTGGAGAGTACTTGCACAGCTACAAAAGCAAAGACCTGCCAAAGCATAGTGATCCATCACAACATAAACATCATAGAATTAGAAATACGATAAACAAATGAATGCATTTACAATTAACACAATCAATTGGGAAAATTCTTGAAGAACTTTATTGATATCAAGGAGAATTACAACCCATAAGAATTCTACTCCAGTGCCATCCTCCTAGCTTCAAGCCTTCTTCACCTGATGAATCAGCAAGAACACACCAACAATGACACAATGTTCTCACCTCAATACTAAAACAAGCAGCACTTCCTTACAACTCAGAATAATTCAGGCCCTCTTGATCTCTTGGATGAGAAATCCTTTTATAGATGTTTGCAAGAGGTTGAGTCATCAACGGGGGTGATGAATTCCATTATATTTTTAGGAATTAGTTCCATGGAAGATGGGAATAGGAGGTGCTTTCCTAGTTCACTTGGTCATCCTTGGGCAAATTCAGGTGGGAAAGTGGCACAGGAGAAGTTTCCATTAGCAACCAACTCTCAAACACTCCTGGAATTTTGTCCTACCTCGCCCATTGCACCTACTAGACAGTTAAACTGTAATGCATAACACTTCGACAATGTAGTACCTGCTATGCATGGCACCCTAACAAAGGGCTTTCAATAATGATTCATTTTAGGCACTTTCTGGATGATTTTTGAGATGGAACTTTTGGGGAATGAGGCATTCAGATGAATTAGTTATTTTAGGGCATAAAACAACTATTTGAGGGGTTGATGAACTCTAATACATCGACATGTAAGTTTGGGGTTGATGTGCCCAAATATGTCTATAACAGTTGCCCCCTAAAGCATGAGGTCATAAATGTTCATGTCGGGTGAAATGCTTTATCATGAGGATCAAAAGTTTCAAACTCGAAGGTGACCTGCATCAATTACAATACAATACATGATAATATGACTTTTCATGATTTAGCTGAGGGAGGCATCCTTATACTTAGCTTTATAAACTTTCATTATATTTACATAGATCAGACAGTCGTCTACAAAGATAGACTTATAATCCATGATTGGATGACCATCTATGTAAAGCCTCTGTACATTTTATGCTTTTGCACTCCTGAATATATCGCAACCCGGATGGATGAAGCTAGATCCAGGGTCTTCAAACTCATTCAATATTCTCTCAATGTACAAGTCAAACCATGCAAAAGGATGTTCTAAAGTCAAACATGGAGAGACATTGTCTGATTACCAACCAATGATGTAAGTTGTTAACAAACGTGAGAGGAATCACTTATAATGAAGATGATCCTCAAGGTACAATAGTAAATTTCACATGGTGTAAATAGATATTTTGATGTCGAACACCACGCAAAATCTTTCGATCGAAGGCCATTGATGTCAACCTGTCTCCGGAAGAGAGAAACTTGCCATTGATGTATGCAAGCTTCAAAGCACTGAAAGGGTGTTTCTAAGTCAACTTCTTGGATAATGAGCTGACGTCGACAAGAAGCGACTCGTCATAGGAGGGCCTTGATGTATCCCACATCTATGACATGAAATGGAGAAAATGATTTTGGAGATGAAAACGAACTGAAAACACAAGGTTCATGAATGGCAATGATGAAAATGAAGGTTTATGATATTGCAACGGATGAGACTTTAACTAGATGACTTCTTAACTGGATGACTTCTCATGAACATATCGGCGACACTGAGATGAATTGGTAGCGTTAACCCAAAAAGATGGATGGTATGATAGACCAATGGTATGATGACCAGTAAATGGAATAACCCAACCCAACTCGATCATGGAGATGAAGTGAAAGTGTCATGTTCAAGAGCGACTTGCTACCATTAGTTTTTCAAGATTTTGCCCTTTTTCCCCAGTCATTGCTCACCAGTACCTCTTTATTTTTTATCAAGCTTGAGGAGGATAACATATGCTTGTTCTATAATTTTCCCTTTGGGCAAACCCATCACTATTTGATGTTTTAACGAGTCTAGAAACGATGAAACTCAGTCTCGTCTAGATGGACGAGTTTTTCGTTATTATTTTAATGAGTTTAACAACAAATATAACTTGGTATTTTTCATGTTTAGAGAGTTTTAAAAGAGATGAAAAGAAAACTCCAAAAGTTCTTTTTCGTAAAATAATCCCTCAGGTCCGAAAAAGGATAAAATAATACAAGAGGGATTTCGTTTCCAATACTTTAACGAGTTAGAAGAGACAAACGCTCGATTATATTTTCTTGTTTAAAGAGTCTGAAAGAGTTGAAAGAGGACTCTATATTTTTCTTTTCATTTTTCAATCAAAGCTCGAAAAGAAAATGAAAAGTTTGCTTCGTGGCAAAATATGCTCAATTCACTATTAGCACATCAGATTCCATTCTCAATTGTTTACCATGCTCAAAAATCCATCAAAATGATTAAAAATACATATTTATGGATGAAAAAATGAATAAAATCAATATTTACTTGATGTACATGAAAAAGTAAACATAAAAACAAGTTTTATCATTTCATTTTCACCATTTCATTTCAAACATTGGATTTTGGAGCTCTGAAGCAGGTTTTTCCCCCAAATTTCACTACTCGATTGTGAGAGATTCTATGGATCATTTCGTGCGTCGTTAGGACCAAGTAGGAGCTAACTTTATGCTCTTCAATTCTATTGCATTATTTTTCAGTTCTAGGTAGCTTTTCTCAGTTTTCTGAGCCTCTAGGGTTTAAAATTCGTTTTTCAACCATCATACCCTACTCCTATCGAAAAGTGCGATGCATATTGGGCTACCAATGGACAACCTGCTATGCATAGGGTTATCACTATAAAAGTTTTAACAATTTTGGACAGCCCACATGGTTCCAAAGTTTTTATGTTAAAGATGGTCAAGTTATTTTTAATTTTTTTAGAAGTCTAAAACATAGAGTGGATTCTTGTTCCCATTATCAAATAAGGTCAACAATCTTGTTTTGCCTATCATTGATCCCACATTGATTCAAAGGTGTCATGTGTTAAGGTTGTTTCAAAATTGACATACGCTACGAAATCACCTAGGAGTTTTCGTAGTAGAAAACTCAGAAAATACACTATGTGCATTACGAAATGAGGGATTCATAGTTAGGAGTTTTCTAGCGTAAAGCTCAGAATTTCCACTGGATGCACTACAAAATCACTAAAGCAGCCTTTTTTAGCAGGAAAACTGTTTTAAGTAGTCAACTTCTAGGAGGTCGCTTGAGCAACTAAAAGCATATTTTGGAAATCTAAAAGAGGTTTTTATTCCTAACATACCGAAATAAAAAAACCTATTTCAGTTTCTTCAAATTCATTATGATCTAGGAGAAGTTGATGACTCAAATTGCACTATGAAATTGTTGTAGGAGCAGTTTTTCAGAAATCACAATTTCCAGTTTACACCTGATATTTAAAGATAGTTTTTGGATAGTAGGAAAGGTATTGTAAAAAACAAAGAGAGGTTTTGTAAAACACATTTTTGATGAGGAGAAAAAAGCTCTGTCCCACCACCTATTTTTTAGCCAAAACCGAGCAGGGGACAGTTTCCTAGTTTTCAAGGAAGATGAAGGAGAAGCTATTGGAGGCCAGTTGGGGGGTTATGGACATCACCAAGTTTGAATTTTCGAAGGAGAAACTTTAAAAAACCGAATTTATTCCACATTCAAGGTTATTGCTAGCATAATGAGTTACACTCCTAGTTGTATTAGGATTCTAGGGCTGTCAGTTAATAGCTAGTTGTAATTAATAGTTTGTTTTACATGAGTAGGTGTCAGGTCAAGAAAATTTGAATTCTCTTGATGAAGGATCATGTAATCCTTATTTTAAAAGCTATATATGAAGCAAGAGATGAAAATAGAAATTATTGGAGTTTTCATTAGTAAAGGAAAGATTGTGTTATTGTAAAAACTGTGTTTTTTCATACTTAATACAATGATCAATTTGACTACTCAAGATTCACAGAGAGTTTATATGTTTGATGTTCTTATGGATTTATAGAATTACTTATTTGTAGTGGTATGAGCTTGTGATACTTGGAATTCATTGGAAAATGCTCTAACTTCCTTCACATACCTGTAAACTGTGTTGTTTGATTGTGTTACAATTTTCTTCATAAACCTAAGCTCTAAGTGCCTTGATTTCCATATCTTGTTGATCATGTTTTTTTGTTGAAGACCAATTTGAATCCATAGCCCAATAGATGTTTTCTAATCATACTTTCAACCAATCAATAATTTATACTTCCATTCAATTTGTTCCTAGAGTTAGCCATCTAATCATTAATCAAAATCCCTAAATCTAGTGAGAGTGCCCTCTCAGGTTGGGGAGGCTAAGCCTTAGCAAAAAGAATGGCTTGAAATAGTTAATCAAGTTCTTCTTGATCAGTAGCCTATCAGGAGAAGGTTTTGTGATAACACATAACACCTTCCTCAAGGGCTAAGTGTGATGGGTGCAGAACACCATGTTTGAACAACTGTTTTTCCTCAAATTTTGAACTAATTTTTACCCAAATTGGATCCTAATTTTCCTATTGATTGTATTTAAGGTATTCATTGGATCAAAATGGTCATTACATGGTGAGAACAAGAGCGTGAAGAGTAGGAAATGATTTCCTTAAATGACCAGGGCACAGTAAATATATTAAGGAACTATGGTTTGCTAAAGTTTTCTTTCTTGTCTAGCATGAGACAACATATGGATTTGTTGTAGTATATTTTTCATGCTTGGGATCCTATTGACCAGGTGTTCAAAATAAGGGGTAAATATATTCCTATAACCATCAAGGATATTTATTTTCTGATGGGTTTATTGAGGCGGGGTGCCCCACTTTCATTATCAGGACTTTCCCGAGGAGGCAAATTGGTGAGATATTATATCCGTCAGTTCTGTCGAGAAGGATCCGAACCCAGCAGAGATGGTAAGATTCATATCTAGGATGTTATTGATCGACCTTTGAGGACTATTCTCTTTACCCTTGCTAGATTGGCTGGCAGTGCAGCTTTACATTTAGCAAATAGATCTTACATGCAGTATGCCTGAGAATGCTTGGAACCGAAGGCATTCAACTGGTGTGAGGTAGTACTTCCACTTATGAAAGATCAAATGTCCAAAGTGAAAGCTGGAAGGATCAAAAATTTTGGTTATGGGTCCATTTTGATTTCCTTTGCTTTGGAAAGAATATCGCTCATGCAATCACAGAACATTTCTCTGGGAGTGCATGGACCGAGAGAACCACAGATGCAACAATGGGTAGACCTTATGGCTACACATGTTGGCTTGTCACAGATCTCATTTTCATCTACCTTCTTCGAGTGGTTCGACCATCAGGAGATGGATTTTGCGGAATATCCATATGTAGGGATGGATTTATGAGGTGATCCAGATTTAGCCCTACCAGTCAGGGAGTAGTGGAGCACTATCGGTAAATTGATTTGACCACACTTTTTGATTTTGAGTTTTCCATTTTTTTTTTATTGTTACCAAGACTAAATGAACTCATATGTGTATGTAGATATTGGACCAGTTCAATGTGTGGCACGCCCACATGAAGCAGATGCTCCAGTGGAGGGAGCTGTCGGGAAGGCAGTCCTTAGAGACTTGGACATAGCAGAGACCTTGGCTCAGTTGCAGGATGATGTAGAGAGCTTAACACTCAGAATTTCATATGTCTAGATTGATGAGTTACCCATGAGGCTACAGCGCCATACCACTAGTGTGTTGAGTCGTTGGATGAGGCTCATGCGCATGATAACATAGGTGGTGACCTGTTATCATCAACAACGCTAGTCTAGGATGTTTTTCTGCATTCATTTTGAGTTTCTGGGTCAGATGACCAATTTTGTCTTGGATACAAAATATTTTTGAAAACTTATAAACAACTATCTATTTGACTTTCGGAGTTTTATTGTGGTTAAGTGATGAAATCCTATGCAAATGATGATGTGAAATGCTTTCTTTACATATGCTGCAAATGTCTATTTAACACATAGTTTGCTAAAGAGTCAGTCAATGTGTTTAAATTTATGGAAATATGTTGATATTGAATGAAATCGAAATATCTTTCCAAAATTCTAACTCTTAGGAACATGAGATGAATAGTTGGGTTTCTGACAAAATAAACACCAATAAGTTGTAGAATGACAAGTTGTGAATCTAGCCTAACAATGATTCGGCATATGCCATGTGAAATGGCATCAAAGAGGAGTTCAATCAATGCGCTATACTCAATGATGTTTTTTATTGATCGACAAATAAATATCCCTCTGAAACTCACTAACTCGCCGCTTGGAGCGAACATGGCCCAGGCTACAGAAGATAAGTTTTGCATACTATGACTAGCTCCGTCGGCATACCCAACAAATGGTTTTGAAAAGTTTGACATCTGAAAAAAATGTGAAGTGGATTACCTAACCAAATTGAAACTCTAAAAGAAAAACTAACACACAAATATGCAATGAAAGCATATGCACGATGAGTTTTACAACACTTAATCAAGCATAGTAACATTTAAGATACAACCTGTTCCAGGGCTGCGACAATGGAATCCCATCATAATCAACTAACTTGTAAGTTCCTTTTTTCAACACACATTTAACGATATAAGGGCCCATACATAATGGTTCAAATATCCTTGCTCCTAATTTGTTAGAATCGTGATCGTAAAGAAAGACTAGGTCACCTTATAAGAAGACACGAGGCTTAACACTTTTTTCATATTGTTCCTTGATGCCTTTCTTATGTACTTCACTAGCCAATGTGGCATCATGATAGGTTTCATTTGGATGGATTGATTCCAAGAAACGAGCTTCTTCTTCAGAGGTTTTGGGTAGCAGGTTGATTGCGAGCTTGAGGGATGAGATTTCACATTGAATTGATAAGACTTCTTCCAAGCCATACACCAACTGGAAAGGTGTAAATCCGGTCACATTTCTCACTAAGGTCCGGTATGCCCATAAAGTTGAGTACAAGATTGAATTCCAATTTTTCTTATGGACTCCAATCATTCTTTGTAGCATGCACTTAAGGACTTTGTTGATTGCCTCAAATTGTCCATTAGCCTATGGATAATATGGAGTAGAACTATCATGAGATAGTCCTAACTTGGTGTTAACTTGATCATCATGTGATTGTGAAAATGCGACCCATGATCTGTGACTATAGCTTGTGGCACACTCAATCTAGAAACCACATGATAGAGAAAAAAGAGAGTAGTCATTTTTCCATTGTTGTTCATTGTAGGCATTGCCTTGGCCCATTTGGTAAAGTAGTCGACAAACTATACTATGCCTGTGCCCCCCGGCTGAGGTGGGGTTACATGTCATGAAATCAATGCCCCATTTCATGAATGGGCCAACAACAATGACCAGATGCAGTCGTGCAGGAGGTAATCTAGTTTTACGATAAAAAATCTGACAAGCATGGCATTTTCTGACAGCAAGTATGCAATCTTTGAATATAGATGGCTAGAAGTAACCATCTCGTAAGATCTTTTGTGTGGTTGTGTAACTAGATAAATGCCCCCAACAAGCACTTGAATGGCATTCATTCAAAACTTTTTTGGCCCCCTCATGCATGAGGCACCTTCTTAAAATTGTGTTGACACCACAACGATAAAGTGTATCACTAACGATCAGATAATTTTTGGCTTGGTATCGAGTACGTCACTATTCAGAGCGAGAGGTGTTAGGCCTAAAAGCTTGGGTTTGGAGACAGATCAGTATAACCCCATACCATAGATCACTTGATGATATTAGAAACATAGATCATGCAAGATTGTTGCTTTTGATGTTAAATCGTTGGAGGCTGAGGGAAGGTTGCAAAGTAGCTCTGCAAATATGAGATATTTCTTTGACTTGGATTTGATGAATTCCAAATCAAACTCCTGCAAAATCACTATCCATTTAGAATATTTTCCCCTTAGCAATTGACGTGACAAGATGTATGTCATAGGGTTGCAATCTGATACAATGGTAGTTTTGTGAAGGAGAATATAATGTCGAAATATCTGCACAGCTTGAATGGATGCTAAAGCTAACTTTTCAACATATGAATATTTATTTTTTTTATTATTAAGATTGCGACTTAAATAATATATAGGATGTCCAATTCCATTATCTTCTTGCACTAAAACCATATCGATGGTTATATCTGCAACGACGAGATACATGTAAAAGTCTTTTTGATAGTTTGGGGCATACATTAATGATTCTTTTATCAGGGAGTCTTTGAGAGCATCAAAGGAAGCTTGCACAACATAATCCCAATGGAAGGGTACCCCTTTCTTCAAAAGATATGAATAACCTTTAGCTAGCTTAGCATATATTGGAAAGAACCTCCTCATAAAGTTTCCTTCCCTTGAAGTCTCTGGATCTGTAACAAATTTGAAGATGGAAGAATGTCAAGAATCGCCTGAACCTTTATTGGGTCAAGTTTAATTCCATCCTTAGAAACTACAAAGCTAGGCAATTGACCAGAGCCAACACAAAACACACATTTGTGTGGATTGATTCTTATTTTGTAGTGTCGAAAACGTAAAAATATGGCTCTCAAATGTTGCAGGTGATCAGTCCATTTTCGAGAATGAGTAGGCAGATCGTCAAGATATGGTTGAACTATGTGTTTGATGTCATGGAAGGCATAATTCGTTGCCCTCTGAAATGTTGCCCCTATGTTTTTCAAACTAAAAGGTAATTTATGATATGCGAATGTGCCCCACAGACATATGGACGCAGTTTTTGATTGGTCCTGTGGGTGGATATTGATTTGATTGTAGCCGGAAAATCCATCCATGAATGAAAATATTTTGTATCCAGCACATTCATCAATAATCTAGTCTATAAAGGGTGTAGGATAGTTTTCCTTCAAACATGCTTGATTTACATACCTATAATTGACGCACACTCTTATCGTTCCTTGTTTTTTCATCACTGGAACAATATGTGATACCCAATTAGTAAGAGGTAGAGGGTAAATGAAACCAATATGCAAAAGTTTCTCAACTTATGCTTTAATGGCAACGAATTTCTTTGGATGAACAGGTCGAAGCCATTGTCATACTAGTTTGACATTAGGATACATTTTGATCTCATGTTCAACAATGCTAGAGTCAATGCCTGGCATTTCCTCATAAGACCATGCCAAGGCATCTCTGAATTCATGAAAAAGAGCACAATAATTTTCTAGTTCTGATGGAGAAAAATATTTTCCGACGTGAATATTTTCTCCAAGATTGGGTTTGGTTGAAATATTTATGGAGATAGTTTCTTCAATGTTAGACATATTTCACTAAGAATTGCTGTATTTATAGAATTCAATAAAAAATCAATGATTGAAGGGTGATTGAGTTCTTTTGAATAATCTTCATTGTCATCTCGAAGGTGGGAATGATGATGATAATCTTCCCACGACGTCTCTTCTACCATCATTGATTAGATGATTCCTTCGTCTGTAGAATGTATACGAGACCAAGGATCAGAAGAGGTGCCATATTCTAAAAACCTATCTACCCAGGCAATTGTTGAGTGTGGATTATGGTTTGCCGCAGAAGTCCAATAAATTGATTGCTACAAAGATTTGATAGGGCTTGGCAGAATCGCCTTGTCATGATCATCATTCTCAAAATATTTGGGACTCTTCTTAAACTTAAATGATGTAGAAGAGATCATGTTACAGGTTTCCACTATTGCCACTTTCGCGAGACCATATGGTGACGATAGGGTAAAATTACCCATCAAGGAAGGATCTTTTAGAAAACGTACTCGAACACTTTGAAGTGATTGTCAATTTCCATGTATGAATGGAATGCTTCTAGTAGCTTGTGAACTATTAGCAAAAAAGGTGAGTTGGTTGATGACTGCGATTCCACCTTTGAAGGGAAATGCAATCGTTTGAAAGTATTTGGACACAACCGTAACCATAGCATATACCCAGGGCCTTCCGAGTAAAATATTGTAATCAAGGAGTCCATCAACGACCTCGAATTCAATATCTATTGTTTTACCCCCTAGTTCTACTTGCAAGATATTTAAAATCCTATACAGAGTGTACATTCTTCCATTGAAATCTTTTAGTGTCATTGGTGATCGTGACAAGGGTGGTGAACCAAGAGTTTTCCAGCAACTCATTGACATGATAAATGTAGATTCCCCCTCATCAATAATGGTTTGATGAACATTTTTATTGAGGGCTTTTACCTATATAAGGAAAGCGAGTTGTGCCAGTAACTGTGGTGTATATCCTGATGATTAAAGACCACAAGATTGGAATCTGTAGGATCGATCCCACCTATTGCTGATAACAAAGTCTACTTTTGGGAGGGACAATTTTGCAATACCTCAAGTGTTGACATAGCAAAAGGTGATTGAGCTAGATCCTCCACTATATTATAATTTTTGGTTGTGCGAGCACGAGGATTAAATGTTGATTTATGTACAACTCCCTTCGGTGGCTTAATTGTTAATTCAGGAATAATCAGTGGAACAACTTCTGGTGAAGTCGTGGTCAAAGTACTAGGTTGATCGGTAGCCTGGTTGTTCAACAACGATGGATTCCCGTAATCTTTATTCCTTGTTGATACCAAAACATCATTTTGCTTATTTGCAATGGATATCATAAACACTTGGGATGTGGAAGCATTATCAATGGCAACCATATGTGTTTCTGGGTTTGGAAACAAATCTATCAGCACCGCTGAGGTATTTGAAGCCTTTAAAAGTTTAGAAACCTCAAATCAATGTGGAGAATCTCTTGTGAAATGCTTTTCATTACATATAAAACATGGATAACGAAGTTTCCTAGTTGCAGTGGGGGTTTCAGATGATTTTTCAGGAGTGGAATTCTCCTGTTTCTTCTTATTATTCTTCCCCTTCTTCTTGCCTCCTGGTTGCTTTGGATTTTTGCGTTTGTTAGATGACATGGCATTAATCTCAAAGGCAAGAGTGTTTTCAGATGAATTTTCATTTTAACTGGAAATAGCAAGATCTTTACCAGATGGTCCTCTCACCATTTGTGTGCTCGAGGAACTGATCACACCATCGCTGGCATGAGAGTCTCTACTCGATTTCGGAGGTGGAGGAATGGTGAAATCTGGTCTTGGTGCATCAGGAATTTTTTCATAGAGTGTGCCTGATTGTGTATAAATCAGATCCAAATATTGGGCACGAGCAATGAATTGCTCTTCTATGACTCCTCCCTTCACCACATCATCAGCGATAGATGGAAATAAGGAATTTATAAACCACTCAGCTAAAAGCTAATCTAGAACATACGTCTTTACCATTTGATGACGATACCACCACTCATGAATATGATCTAATATGTGAGTGGAGGTAGTCTATTTAAAGTTGGTGAGAAGTTCTGCTCCAGTTTCGTACCTAATAGGTAACTGAAAGTGGGTTAGAAAGGTAGTGGCTAGAATGGTGAAGTTATCAAAATAAGCTCTAGGTAATTCAATATACCATTTTGCAGCTGGACTAGTGAGTGTTCTCTAGAAAAGACAAAGTCTAATCGAATCATCATTTAGGGTGTTGGATGAACACCATAAATGAAAAGTCATTACATGATTAGATGGGTCTTCTCCTGGATTTCCATTGAACTTTGGAATGTCAGATTGCAATTTATTTGGAATTGTCGGCCACCAAGGGGTGTATGCTATTGGATCATTAATGAGTCGGTTCAAATCTAGTAGTTCTAGAGTCACTACAAATGGCAACTGTTGATTCAGGTTGGGTGGAGCATACGCAGGATAAGATGGAATCACCTGAGCTATAAGTCTTTGCATACCAACATAGGGCATATATTCCTAGTAACCTTGATAAGGTTGTTGGACATAATCAGTATAGGGCAGTTGCTGATAACCAGTTTGGAAACGTGGTTGTCCATAAGCTACAAAGCCTTGTTGCCTAGATCCTAGGTAAGCTTGATATTGACCAAAACTAGGTTGAGCTTGTGAACCAAGTCCGAACTAGGGTTGGGATTGCTGGAATTGAGGTTGTTGATATTGCGATAGCTAAGGCTATTGGGCTGACTACTGTTGTCCAATGCTAAAATAGTAACCAAGTTGTGGATTAACCGAACCTGTGTGTGTGTGAGTCATTTCGGATAAAGGAACACTAACCTGAGGTTGCAGTTGAGCCCCAGAAACAAGTGGCTATTATATAACAACCTGAGAAACTTGAGCCTTTTGCCTTGAAACCTGAGGTTTCTAGGAATAAGGAACGGTTGTTACCGTTTGAGATACAACATGTTGTGCTTATGACTGTAGCACAGTCATACCAATAGGTGTAGTGGGAATATTTGACACAGGTTAGATTGGTTATGTTGGATATACAACCCTTGGTTGATCTGGTAGTACTGGTTGCCAACCACTAGCTGTAATTCTAGTTTGACCTGAATACTGTGGAAATCTCTCATATGGTTGTCCACTAGAAAAAGGAGGAAACGGTGAGTAAGCATACCGCTCTCCATATGGTGGCAATCTAGTGTTTAATGGATATATCGGTCTTTGATAACTAGTTTGCCCAAATTGATACTAATATGCAGGATCAAATTGTCGAGTTTCCATATGAGAAAAACTAGATGGGATTTTGGACGAGTAAATGTGAGTTGACCATGGTGCAGAAGCAACCCCTTAGTGGGTTCCATCTAGTGATTAGTAACCATCCGGAATGAATGGTGAACCATACAAGTGTGACTCAGGTGTGCCAGAAGATATTGAAGGAATAGTAGCATAAGATTCTGTTGCAGTTGCATCAAATGATACATTCCTAGATGTTGATTGTTGTTCAGACATGGTTAATTTATCCAAAAGCTCCCTTAACAATTTGACGGGAACTCGCGATGAAGCAGGATTAAAGGAAGTAAACTTAGGAGTAGCAGGATACAAATTAATCCCAGTTCCAAAATGAAATGGGGTGTCAGATGGGGGTTCCTCTACTATCTCCTCTATAGCAATCAAACCAGGTGGAAGAGGTTGATTGTCAGGTTTGTAAAATATTTTTGGAGCTGAAGAAGGTGTAGTTTCTGCAGTGAAAGATGGTGGAGGGGTAACAACTTCTAGATACTGAAATTCAAATTCCAAATGTTCAGCTAAATGAACTATAGTATCAAAGGGAGGTTCTTGAACAACTCTTGGTTCATATGTAACCTCAGTTTGATCTGGAATGGGTTCCGGACCAACTGTAGATGGAGTTGTTTTAGGTTCAAAAGTATTTACTGCTACACTAGGATTAGTTCTAATGTCCTCTGGTAACTGCGAAACTTCCTCTCTAAAGGTGGATGTACCAGAAATAATTAGAGTAACTAGAGTCTTTGAAGATGTTGAAATGAATGTTCCAAATAACCCGGATGAAATACACTCAGTTAAATGAGACAGCTTTGTCTGAATTGGTTTCGCTTTCGGAGGCAAATGTGGTTGACTCGCTAATCTCCTCAAATGATGGGGTTTTTATTGACTTTCTTCCATGATTGTGGATTACTTGATCAACTTAAAAATCAACTAAGGGAAAGTGATGTTATTTCATGGTCAAATAATTTTAACGACACTTGGACACAACTTTGCTTTTTCAGTTTTAAAGAGTTGAGAAAAAGATAAAGATGACTCTAGTCACCTTTGACTTTTAATGAGCCAGAAAGGACAAGTGCTTAGATGGACCTTTTCTTTTAGAGAGTCAAAAAGGAATGAAAGTGACTACTCTAGAAAATCTAGACAAAAAGGTTTACCAGACCAATCAGAAAACTGCAATATACACCTTGGTGATAAATTAAAGAGAAATTACCAAGGAATTTATTTAAGGCAGTCAATCTTCCTGAATGTTGTGTTTAGTGCATTGCGATCGATGTGGCAGCAGACTCAGTTTCCTATGATAAAGGATTTAAGCCTATTGTTGTCTCCAAATATATGCGCGATGGTATGGGGAGCACAAGTCCATACTAGCACTTGTCGTATTAAAGAGGAGGAATCACCCAACCTTCAATGAAAATGATAGCCACTAGGTTTAACAAAGCCAGAAGACGTCTCTAGCCTATACCTCTAAACGTCTTGCGTTAGATTTTTAAAGCGTTGTTAATTTCATTGAGGTTCATTTTAAAGTTGATATTTCTTACAAGTTTTCCTTTGATGGTTCACCGCAAAATGTGATCTGAAATTCCTAAAGATGCATCTACAATGATGAACAATCTTTTCATTTATTTTACCAATGAAAATCCTAACTACAAGGTATAGAGCATAGAAGCTCTATTTAAAGCAAACAACATAAAGCACACACTAATGAAATTTCCCTAAATCACCTTTTTGCACAAAAACCAAAATGCTAAAATTCAAATGCATGTATTTCGTTTCAACTCTCCTTAATGTGAATGATTCAAGAAGGAAAACTAGATGCAGCAATGACTGAAAATGTTTCACACAAAATGAGAAATTTTGACAATTTTTCTTCAAAGGGAGAAAGGAAGACTCAAAACAACACTTTCAAATTTGAAGAAATATCTTTTCAACACTTTGAACAAAATAAAATCAAATCAAATGCACCAAAATAGTTTAATTGATTAGCTATGAAGGAGGATTTTACGACACTTCACTTTTTCGACGAAAATTGAAGACTTTACGACACTTTTTCTTTTGAAAACGACAAATGGATTATTACTACTTTTGTTAAAGGATTGTAAATGAACAACAAACACACAAAAACATTCACCAATCCTAATCTGAATTGAGGCTGATCTAAGTGATGTAAGTTGGTTTCAATGATGAGGTATTGTTCAAATTTAGCAAGCAACCAAGCAGGAATAAAAACTAGTCAAAAACCCTCAACTCCTAGATGGGAAAATTGAGTTCCAATCATCATCGCAGGTAGTAGAGATAGGAAGTGTGATGTATAGAACTTTTCCCTTTTGGGAACTGAAATGTATCTCATTTACAGTTAAAGATAGTGCGATGGTCCAGGGAGTGATTTCTGAAAGTGTTTTGGTTCAAATTTGCGGCAGTTTTCAATGGATTAAGTTTGATTTTGATGAAAAATGATAAGAAAAGTATGATGGAATGTCTTATGAGGTTACTAAGCTACCAACAAGGGAATTTTGAAGCTTTTTCAAATCAAATGCTCAAGATATAAACTAAACCAGAGATTGACTGAAGTAGCATTCATCTACTACGAAATTTTATAACAAAAGCGGTTCGAAAGATTTCTGGCTAGCTTCAGACTCTGTCTATAGTTTATATAATCCAACATAGAGCAAGCAATAGCAAAAAAAAATCATTGATCCCTAGCAGAGTCGGCAATTTGTTTTTGTTAAAATTAGTGTCTTTTCAAACGACTAACCCTCTAGGTTTGGTAGCTAACCTAGAAACAACAGTCAAAGAAATTCAATATCTTTCCTACGAGTGATAGATAAGAAAGAGACTATGAGGGACCAACCTGTAACTTTCGCTTGAATCCTCACTTGATCTTCCTCTCCTTTGGTCGATCCTGTAACTCCTCCTTGTACTTAGCACAGTTTTAGAGTACATGCACATCTACAGAAACAAAGACCTGTCAAAGCATAATGATCCATCATAACATAAACATCATAGAATTAGAAATACGATAAACAAATGAATGCATTTACAATTAACACAATCAATTGGGAAAAATCTTGAAGAATTTTATTGATATCACGGAAACATACAACCCATAAGAAGTTTGATCCAGCGCCATCCTCCTAGTTTCAAGCCTTCTTCACCTCATGAATCAGCAATAACACACCAACAATGACACAATGCTCTCACCTAAATACTAAAACTAGAAGCACTTCCTTACAACTCAGAATAATTCAGCCACTCTTAATCTCTTGGATGAGAGATCCTTTTATGGATGTTTGCAAGAGGTTGAGTCATCAATGGGGGTGATGAAGGCCAATCTATTTTTAGGAATTAGTTCCATGAAAGAGGGGGATAGGAGGTGGTTTCCTAGTTCCCTTGGTCATCCTTGGGTGAATTCAGGAGGGAAAATGTCACAAGAGAAGTTTCTAGAAGTTTTCATGAGCAACCAACTCTCAAACACTCCCAGAATTTTGTCCTACCTCACTCATCGCACCTACTAGAGGGTCAAACTGCGATGCATAGCACTTTGATAGTACAGTACCTACTATGCATAGCACCCTAACACATGGCTTTTGGGGAACTTTTGAGATGGAACTTTTGGGGAATGAGGCATTCAGATGACCTAGTTCTTTTAGGGCATAAAACAACTATTTTAGGAGTTTATAAACCCTAATACATCGACATGTAAGTTTAGGGTTGATGTTCCCAAATATGTCTATAACACCTAGGTAGAGATCTTTTACTCTAACAATGCCGTCCTCAGGTGTGGTATCAAAGACGCCACAAACCATGGTTGGTGCTAAGCATCTATCAGTGTCATATTAGCCTTGCAGACCATACTTTTCAGCCTCTGATCTAGATCCCAAGGGGTTTTTCTTGGAAGCATTGTGATCTCCTTAAATCTGATAATCGACTGCGTCTCTGACTTCAGCAAGCTAAACTCTTTGTTCAACGCAATCTGGATCTCCGCTATTCCTACATTTGGGTGATCATTCAAGTGCTTGATGTACCAAGTTAGTGCGCAGTCCTGCAGTGCACTTACCAATGTAGCCTTTTTAATATTATCATCTGTAACCCCATGTGCTTCCCACACTTCTCTTACTATGAACCAAAACTGATTTGGATCTTCATTCCCTACTCCTTTGAATATAGGCAGCTTAATCGTGCTCACCATGCTAAACTTCTGGTTTGGTGGAGGTGGGGTGGTTGAAGAAGGAGGTGAAGTAGGTGAGGTGGGGGATGGCATCAGTGGAGGTGATAACTATGGAAAGCGCTGCCTTATCAAATTGACTGCACTCCTTGGTGAAACCCAAGCGCGCTCTTCCTCCCTTGCTCGCGGAGGTGAAATTAAAGGACTATTTCCTAACCCTTCAATACCTTTGTAGACCTTTCCACTCTGTGTCGTTCCACTCATTAATGTAGTTTCATCACCTGTTTTTCACATAACAACATCTCAATCCATGTGTTCAAGGATTTGATGTACTTATCTCATGGTCCTTGGAGAAAATGTCTTTCTGCTTCGCTGTAGCTTATAGTCGTGTCTATCACAAATTCAGTGCTAAACCCTCCTATTATCTGATCGAACCAGTGGTCTACGGTTTACGCAATCTTATCTTCTGATGCCTCTAACCTGCGTACCAGCTCTGGAGTCCACACTATAGGTTTATCAAGCTTATACCTTCCCTGGCTGTCGGCTAACCTCGTGATCCAATCATATAGTTCTGAAGAGAAGGACACGAAGAATATTTCATGCATTTCCGTATATACGTAGTGATCCAACCACCTCTTCTCCGATATCTGTGGGGTTTTGTTTTCCTGTATCACAAACTCATGAAGCTTCTGATCCAGCCAATCTTCAATTTCCTTCTTCGTAGGGTTCCAATGTTCCGACATCAAACATCCCTTAGGTAGATCTTGGTCCCAGCAACATAACCATTTGTTGGCTTAATGGGGCTTGACCCAGGTTTAGAAATGTTTAGCCAAATAAATCCAGAAACTACCGACCCTTTTGGTAATAATTCGTAGAGTGCGGACTGAGGTCTCACTCGAGGTAGTATGGGAGGGTGATGGAACTAGGTTCCCACACCCTAGGGATGTCTTGATGAGGTTTGGAAGGTTCACAAATCGATCCCTCGCACTACGCTACTTCCATGCAACTATCTGTCCATAGCAACTACCTTCACGCGACTAGGAGGACAAGCGCGAATGCTCTTTACTGTGATTAGTATTATTATAGATCTTGAATTAATTTAAGTAGGCACAATACTTTTAGTTACCATTTAAAATAAACAAACATGCATGCAATCATAAACTATAAATAGATGCATAAAAAGAAACAGAGCAGCAGATATGTGATATTCAAAAACTAGATTATCTTTATTAATGCTTTTTCCAGTTACAATCCACTCCCTACCTTGTGCACACAGCTGCAGGGGTCCACACACACAACTACGGACTATACTAGGCCTTTGCACACACAAATGCGAACCCTCTATCTCCTACTACAACCCTAAACCTGGACTACAAACTCAGATCCAATACCACATTTAGAAAACCAAAATACTTAGATCAAACCCCAAAAAAATTGCCTTTTACACTTAGAGCCTCACTCTATTTATATATTCCCATGGTCTATGGACCATGGGTAGGCCGACACCTTCTTTGTTACATTACATTATTTGATGGCGGACAACCCTTTGACTTGACTCATTACCATCCGTGCTATGTGCACTTCGCGAAGCTTTTACAATACCATTCCCCAAAATTGTGGGCTTTAGGCCCCAAAACTGTTATATGGGGGATCCGCTACCCAACAACCCAACAAGTTTCCTCCTGGTCTGAACACCATGTCTTTGACCTCTGATAATTTTACTCTCATGATGTTCCTTCTATACATATTTGGAAGGTGTTTTGGGCCTTGCAGTTTTTCTCTTTTCCATTTCTTCATTATTTGAATCTGTTAATTCATGATCTGGGAGTTCAATGTTTGAATTTGTTATTACTCAGATTTTCCTTGAAGTTGTCAGAAGAAGGAAAGGAGTCTGAGGTAACCACAAACCAACTTTTAAGTACACAATCTAGCCAATCTATACTTAGAGAGGGATCTCTCTTTATGATTTAGCTTTGTTTATGGGACATTAGGCTAGTTATGAAAGCTTGGGGGTTTTGAGTTTGTTTGGTGGTGGAATTCAGGAGAAGATGGGTAGAACAAGGTATTTCAGGCCATTGGGGTATGGAGTCAACTGAAGATGGCTTAATTGGATCAGGTTGATTCAACAAAGGAGGGCTTCATAGGGCAAGATAGCTAAATAAGATACAAATGATAACTTGAAAGGGTGAAATAGTCTTGAAAATGAGGAAGGGAAATTAAGAATCCTTCAACAAAGTTCCATTAACAAAAGAAATTAAGAATTCTTTGTTAAATGGCCACAATGATAAAATAAAAGCAGGGAGCAATTAAGAATTCCCTACCTATGATAGCTTGGAAGAAAACATTAAGATATGAAACACATGTGAAATATTTAAAAAAGAGAAATATAAAAGCATAAGATATAGAATACTTATTTGTTTCTCGTTTAACATAGGTATCCTATAAAATTCCTTTGCTTTATTACTTTGTGCAACCAACCATGCAATAGTTGTTCAACAGTACTTCTATTCCAAAATAAAGAGTCTATAGAAATGTCTAAGAATCCACACCTAGTACTTCGAATGAGGAAGTACTTATACAAAATTTACAACAAAATATCTCCTAACTGAGAGAGATATATTTTAGGAAAACTAAGTATCTTTTACATGAATGTAGAGATAGATGGTCACGAAAGTAGAAATTGAATGTGAACTGCTTGGTTGTTGTCCCTGTTTTTGTTGAAGGAGCTAGAGGCAAGCCCTATGATTGTGCATCTTACTGTCTTGCTCATAATTCTGTGTTGGCTGATTATTTTTATCTTTTCATTGATACTCTTTTACCTGTGACTGATACTCTTTACTTGCCTTACCATCATTCATCCCTTTTTACCAAAATTGACTATGGTAAATACTTCAATTTACTTCTTATCATGGTAAATCATAAGATGTTTGTCATGTTGGTCCACCAATCATCTCTTGGTATCCTGGTTCTTGTTAGTTTTCTGAACATTTCATCTTCTTCTGTGTATTTTATAAAATTTGGTTGCAGTGGAAACAAGTGTTTCACTTCATGCTCAACATAAAAAAGGTTCTCCAAACTATCATAAAGAACTCTTCTTTGGGTGCAGATGAACTGGCTTAGATATTTTGCATACTGATGTAATTTGTTGACATAATCATCCTGCCTCATTAACTTATCAATGATGACTAAAGGAATTGGAAGTCCTTTACTTTGTAAGATACCAAATTTCCCCATAAATTCATTTATGTCTTCATGCATATTTTGACATTTGCGTTCTAGGTTTTGCATTAGAGTCCTTTTGGTCGATACTTTCTTTATTTTGAAGATGGTTCCAGTCCTATCCTCAATGTTTAACTGTTCCAACTAATACCTATTTCTGCTATTTAGAAAGTTTATTAATTTGATGGCCTCTTTAGGCTTTCCTCCTAGTTCTTGCTTGGTTTTTTCAATCTCTTGAAGAACAACTTTCACTAAGTCAATCTATTCAAAAATGATTTGAATTGATGACCAAAACGTCATTGATTGATTGAGTGATGTTGGTCCATAATATCTTTCTGATATCAGTTAAAGGATTTTCAATGTAAGATATTTTTCCAATGTTTTAACCTATTGAGTCAAGACTTTGTTTTTCCTCACTTTTTCATCAAAATTGAATTCTGACACATCATACTTCTGCTCTAAAGTAATGAATTTCTCCTTTACCTTTTGTAGTTTAGAAACTTGGAGTTTAATTTCCTCCATGGACTTGATCAATTCTTCAGTGCTCTAATTTGAGATTCCTGCCTGTGATGTACCTGTACCTGTACCTGTTACTTCAATAGTTTCGGCTATTGCCAAAGGGACATTTGGTGCTAGAGCAATTGCCAACATAGAAGGGACTACTATAGAAACCACTGGTACTACATTTTGAGGCTGAGAGGTCGACTCACTCTGCTTGCTTTGCAGTGTTTTCTCTAATTCTTATTCTGTCTCTTTCAGTTGTTCATTTAGATTCAGAACCAATTCCATAAGCTCTTCTTCATTCTTCTTCTCAATTACCTTAGCAGTCTGAGGGTGCATGAGTGGTGGCAATTTCAGCTGCTTTCTCATTGCAGTTATATCTTCATTCTTTTTCTTTATCAGGCCTTCTACAACTTTGATATCCTTTAGGTTATGGCCCAATCCAATAATCAAATCCTCCAATGATTTGATTATGTTGTCCTTTACCTGTGAGGAGGCCCTTTCTAGTTGCAATTGAGCAGTGGTGTTGTTCAGTGAATTCTCCAACCTATGTGCCATCATGGCCTTGCTTGTCAGTGTAGAATAAACCATTTCCCCTATTTTCTTATGCAGTTCTATCTGATCTATGGGGTGAATATCTTTGGCTAAGACCTCAAAATCAATTTTGAGGTAGTCTGAAATTGATTTGGGCTGCTATATTGTAGGCTTTAGAAAGCTCATCTGCATTTTTCCTTCTTTGATGTCATAAGCTGTCATCAACCCGGTTTGATTAGTAGGGGCCATTTTCAAGTATTGAGTGTAGGCTTGGACTTTTAACTGTTAATTTTTGGCGTTTATCTCCTTAAATTTTCCTTTGATGTCTAAGGTCTTGTTAGATGAAGACTTGAAAGATGAAACTTCGACACTTTGTTGTTGTTCAAGCTCTTGCCTTTGTGAACTGGAAGGAGTCCCACCTACTGGGAATGTATGTAGATTGTCTCCACCTTCTTTCCTTAAACTCCTTGTTGTTTCTTCAAAAAATCTTCCTCTGAATGTGGATTTAGCTTGTGCGTCTTAGCACCAGGCTGATCTGAAGGACCACTGGCAAGGGTAGCTACTTTCCCATCTCTTTTTAAGCTCGTTTCCTCATTTAGAGGAGTCTACAAAACATGGGGGTCTCCCATATTAACCTGAGCTAGATGGGAATGTGGTGGAGCCTATTCTTCAGAGGTTTCAGGTTGCTCTGACATCTCTAGTTATTCTGATGCTGGAATGCTTGTTCCTTGATCTTTTTCCTGTGGTGGTTCTGCAGGGGGTGCACTAGTTTCTTGTGAGTGCCTTGATGAATTCTCTACTGTAGAGGCACTATTTCCTCGTGTTGGCTTTTGAGCAGTTCCAACTAGTACTTGTTCACAAAAGTCTAGGTCCAGTCTCTTTTCTATGTCTTTCATCACATTCTCTACATTGACCTGATCACTATCCATCTGAACTAGAGTTACTTCCCTCCATTCACCCATATTTGCATATTGCTCTATGTTACGCAGTAATTTGTCACCGTTGGTCACCGTCCTTGTTACCCCTGCTTTCGCACACTGGAGGACACATTCGTGGACCTGTGACCAGTGACACAACTTAAAAACACTTGCATTGGATTCTCCTAAGTATGAACTTCAATATCCCTGAAGACACCTTTTGAAGATTAGCCCTAAAAAATTCCCTTTTTCCATTAGCGCGGGTCCACAGTGTCTAACCCGCGCCAATGGCTCAGTTCCTCCAAAGAGGGCACACCCATGGACGCGTTGTCATAGAACAAAGCCCGCGCCACCCAAAATTGGTCATGACTTTTGGCCAATGCGCACTGAAGTGTTTTTGCCTCCATTACTCATGCAATTCTCTGGGGAAAAATCCCATGGAAGTGATCGAGTGTCGTCTTTTTCATCCATGACAACCCAGTCCAGAGGCTATTCTGGGACAATGCCAAATCTTTAGTAAGTTTCCGGATACAATGAATACTTCCTCCTCCTCCATCTATAAATAACTGTCACGCTGCATTGAACCAACTAGTTTTGAAGTTTTGCAAGAGCTAAGGTGAGCTAAGATTATGCTGGGTTGATAGTAAGAGCTGAGAGAGAAGTTATGCTGTCGAAATATTGAGAGAGGAAGTCACTTTGCAAGGCATGTTTAGCTGCTGACCCAGTTGAAGGAGATTTCAACGTCAAGCCTATTTGGTTGTAATTCTTCTCTTCTTTTATTGAATAATGAACGACTGTCATTATGGTTCCACTCACATACTCTTCTAATGATATTTGAGTTATATCCTGCTTGACTGATATATAATT
>APFE031062514.1:0-17775 GCA_000404065.3 Pinus taeda | reverse complement strand
ATCCTCCTCTGGTCAAGATGGAGAATCATTAGACCTGAAGTGGGACGACATGGAAAAACTCATCAAGAGTTTGTCACAAAAGGTTGGAAAGCTTGAAATTGAGAACAAGAACCTCTCCAGACAAAATTCTCAAGTCCACAACCGGGGTTATAACCTACATTATAGAAGACCTCCACTGCAACTACTTCTAAGGGAAAGAAAGGAGCAGCTTGATTAGATCCCTCATCCCTTATACTTGGAATATGGTCCCAACAAACAACCATCAGATGCACAAGAGATGCAGGGAAATTTATACTCTGGGTTTTGCTAAAGAAGAACATGAGAATATGGCTCATCGGGAGGCCAGTCATCACAGAGAAGCAGCAGTAGATGAGGGAGATATGGATTATTATTGCAAACAATTTGCAGAGTTCATGCAAACACAACCCCAATGTAAGTATAATCTAAGATCTTCAAAGAAGAGGACGAGAGAACCAGAACAACAAGGGGAAGTTGCTCCCCAAGTGGTTCCTCCAACACCAGATAAAGGGAAAGGTAAGCTGCATCCTGACCCACCCAAGACAGGAGTCTCTGCAAATAAGGAGAGAAATTGTCGTAACGGGCACACAGAGAAGGAGGCACCCATTCTACTGAAAAGTGCCAGTGGGAAGGGAGAAAGAACAAAGACAGGAGATACATAAAAGGCCCAACCCACATTCAATCTCCATAAGGAGTTGGAAAAGGTAAAAATTCTTGTTCCTCTGCCTGAGCTTCTAAAATAGCCTAATTTCAAAGCTTAGTTCTTTCAATTCATGCATCCAACCACCTCAACATCATCCCATGATAGTTTGAACCTCCAAGAGGAGAGGCCCCTGGTTTTTTCGGGCTGCATGTGGAAGAGTTGGACCCTTCTACTGTGCCTTTCTATGTGACTTTGGTGATCCATGACCTTTTTTTGCATAAGTGCATGTTGGATTTTAGGGCCTCACACAACCTCATGCCACGATCAATAATGGAATAACTGGGTTTAGAGATCACCAAACCATACAAGGACCTGTACTCCTTTGAATCCAAGAAAGTTAAGTTCTTAGCCATGATAAAGGATCTAGTAGTAAACCTGGCTCAGATCCTAGTGAAGAGTGTGGTAATGGATACAGTGGTAGCTTATATACCTCCTCGTTTTGGAATTCTCTTATCTAGATCTTGGGGATCCAATGTGGGTGGCTCTACCAAGCTAGATCTGACTTATGCCACCATTCCCATTTTTGGAGGTGAGTAAAGGAGGTTGTACAGAGAATCCAATTTTGTGAAATCCGTGACCCCATCCAAAGGCTCAGAAAACTCCCCAATGGATGGGAAGGATAGTGACATCTCCTACCTATTCTTAGAAGAAGATGAGAACCTCTTAGAAGAATAATCAATACACCTGACAAGGCAGTTGAAATACCAACACTTAAACGAAAACGAAGTATGGAAATTGTACTTTGACGGAGCAAACTCAAAAGAGGGAATGGAGCTGGAATAGTGTTGGTGTCTCCATAAGGATGCATGATACCCCTCTCATTCAAGATAGAATTTGAGGTGACCAACAATGTGGCAAAGTACGAAGCATTTCTCTTGGGGTTACAAATGGCAAGAAATATGAAAATTGAATGCCTATCGGTCTATGGAGACTCTGAGGTAGTCGTAAGGAAGATCTGAGACCAATTCCAAGCCAAACACCCCAAGCTAAGGATGCACGGAAATGAAGTGTGGGTCTTAATGGAAAACTTCTTCCTGGCCTTTAACATCCAATTTCTACCCAAGGAAGAAAACAAGATGGTTGAATCTCTTGTGGTAGCTGCAAGCACTTTCAGGCCCCATAGAATCCACTCCTCAAATATGAGATAGAAGTCAAACACAAGCCTTCAATACCTAATAATATCAAACACTGGCAAGTATTCGAAGATGACGAGCAGGTGAAAAGATTCATATAATTCGTTCGAGAGTTTTCCCACTCCACCATCGATTAAGAAGAAGAAGAAGAAGTGGAATAGGAAGCCACTTCGTGGAAAGACATAGTGGCTAGCAAAAAAAAATTCAACTAAAAGGGAACACCATCCCTAGTGGACTTGTTCCACTAGAAAGAATTTTCAATAAAGACGACATAGCTTCCAAACAAATGGCCCCAGAGAAGGACGAGAAAGTAGAAAACTGCAACATTGGATCAGAGAAGGAACCCCAGATGATGAGGTTGTCCAAAGGAATCCCCTTGCAATACAGACAAAGGTATATAGATCTATTCAAAACTTACAAAGATGTATTTTCTTGGTCTTATGATGATTTGAAATCATTTGATACTAATATTATTCAGCATAAGATTCCTTTGAAGAGTGGGATAAAGCCACACAAGCAAAAACTCAGACAGATAAAATCCACTCTTACTTCCCTCCATTGAAAAGGAGGTAAGGAAGCTGCTGCAGGCCAAGATCATAGTACCTTTAAGATACTCTGAGTTGGTAGCTAATCTAGTCCCTGTCCAAAAAAAGAATGGAGAGAACAGGCTATGTGTGGACTTCCGTAATTTAAACAGGGCATCTCTAAAAGATAACTACCCTCTTCCCAAGATGGATAATATATTGCAAAAGGTAGCGGGTGTAGCCAGAATGTCCATGACGAATGGATTCTCAAGATATAACCAAGTGGCAGTCCACCCTGAGGACCAGAAACACTGCTTTCACCACCCCGTGGGGAACATTCATGTACGCCTGCATGCCATTCATGCTGATAAATGTAGGGGCCACATTTCAGAGCCCTATGGACATAGCTTTCGTAGGTGAGCAAGATAAATTCGTGGTATTCTACTTAGACGACAACACAGTCTTGTCTAATACTGATGAAGATCATATCCTCCATTTAAATCTTACCTTCAAGAAGTGCAAGAGGCATGGCCTCTCTTTGAATCCTAAGAAATATTTGTTCGCCCTGAGTGAGGGGAAGTTGCTTGGACACATAGCAGCACAGAAAGGAGTAAAGATTGATCTTGAATGAGTCAAAGCCATCATCCTTATTCCCTTGCCCAGAAATAAGAAATAATTCCAAACCTTTTTGGGGAGGATAAATTTCTTAAAGCGATTCATACCCAACTATGCTGAGATAGTCAAAGTTATCACATACATGATCAAGAAGGAGAATGAATTTAAGTGGAGCTCTGTCCCCCATGATTATTTCACTAGGATCAAAGAAGCTTTGGCTAAGGCTTTGGTGCTAGTCATCCCTAACTATTCAATGCCTTTCTACATCTTTTCTTTCGCCTCTCCACTGACCATTTTTGTTGTGTTGTTACAGAAAAATAAAGAAGATTATGAGCAGCCCATTTCCTTTTTCATCCATGTCATAAGGGATGCTGAGCTAAAATACAATATATTGGAAAAATAGGCCTATGCACTAGTCAAGGCACTGAATTCATTCTGTATGTATGTGCTGCAATAAGGAATCATAGTGTTCATCCCAACGACTGGAGTCAAGGACATCCTGGTGCAGGGAGATAACGAAGGAAAGAGGGGTAGGTGGATAGCTAAAATACAAGAATATGAGCTAGAAATAGAGCCTACCAAGCTCATCAAAGGCCAGGGGTTGGCCAAGATTTTATCTGAATCTAACTGTCAAGCTCTAGGGATAAGCCTGATCACATAGGAATGAAGACTAGAGGACCACCAAAGCGGAAATAAAACAACTGAGAAGAAGATCTATGCCAAATATGAGGGATCACCCAAGTACAAGAACATTTTTCACTACCTTTTATTCCTAATATGCCCATTGGGACTCGATAGATCTAAATACCAGAGTCTGAGATTGTAGGAACAAAAATACATTATATCTAATGGATTGCTCTACTGGAAGGACCCAATGGGGGTATTACTGTTATGTTTAGTTGAGGGATAAACCCATGAAGTTATCAAGGATTTCTGTGGGGGAGTTTTTGGAGGAAACTACTGTTAGAAGACAACAACACAAAAAATCCTTAAGGCAAGATTCTACTGGCCCACGCTATTTGGAGATGTTTATTATGAGGTCAGGTCATGCCAGAAATGCCAATTGTTTGCTGAAAGACATAAGTTTTCTCCTCTCCCCCGATTCCTGTGCACGTAGAGGAGCCTTTTAGATAGTGGGGATTCGACTTCATTAGATAAATAAACCCACCTTCTAGTGGCCAACACAAATGGATTTTAACATCCACTAACTATTTCACCAAGTCAGTAGAGGCTGTCCCAGCTAGAAATGCTACTGACTCTTATTATCCCTCTTTAGGTGTCCTTTTGATATCATCATTGATAATGCACAGTTCTTCAAATCTGTCAAGTTTAACAACCTCTACCACAAATTTAATATCATTATTGGACACTCCACTACATACTACCCTCAAGAGAATGGCTTGGTTGAATCTTCCAATAAAACTGTGGTGAGGGTTCTAAAGAAGACCATCACTGAAAATCAAAGGAACTGGGACACGCAATCGAAGTTTTCTTTGTGGGCTAATCGTGTAATGCCCAAACAATACATTGGGAAATCACCTTTTGAGCTAGTATATGGCAAGGTTGTTGTCTTCCCTATCCAATTAGCAATGCCAGTTGCTAAGTTGCTAAAAGGAGTCGAGGAAGAGCCAAGCTCCATGAATAGAAGGATAAATCAATTGGTGGAGCTTCATGAGAGTAGAGAGCAGGTGGGAACCAAATTGTCAAACTACTAGCAAAGGAAGGAATCTCTATTTGACAAGAAGACTAAGGACAAACCTCTTTAGCAAGGAGATTTAGTTCTCAGGTGGGATGTCTGATGAAAAGACAAATGAAAACATGGGAAGTTTGATCCGCTATGGTTCGGCCCCTTCAAGATTGCAGAAGAAAGGGGAAATAAAACTTACATGCTTGAACACTTGGATGGTGAACTATTAGAACTGCCTATAAATGGTCAGTTCCTAAAATTTTATTTTCAAAATTAGAGATACCTGTCTCTTGCTCATTGTAAATATCTGGTATGTGTGTTGAAATTGTTATTTGAACTTTTCATTTTATTATAAAAAATTATTTTTTCACATAATTATATTTTGTTTAAAAATAACTCCATGCCCAATGGAAGGAAAGGCTACTAGTCTACACATCCTCAACATCTTGCCAGTAAGGCATTGTCCCCAATTGGAGCCAATGTTGTCACTCACTGCATTGTGGGTTTCAATTGTCAAGGTTTCCCAAGAGCAGTGAAGTTTGGAGCCACTTTCCCTAGCCACAGAAGATCTTAGATCTTAATCAAACCCTCTCTAGTGCCTAGTTCACAGAAAGAGATTTCCAATGGTATATAAAAGTCCAAAAAAAGGACTCCTGGATCTGAAGTTAGAGCTTGTTGAAGATTGCCTTTGGAAAGCCCAGAAAACTAAGAAAATGGCTAAATATGAGGTCATCCCGCAAATCAGCAATCCCGCAGTCACAACAAACTCCAAAACTTGTGGGGGCCAATCTTGTGACATAAGGTGAAATCCTTGGGGGAGGGCCGAAAAGGTTAACAAAGGAAATGCAGAAAAAAATAGGAGTGGGAAGTACCCCTTTCTCTCTCCTCCACGTGGAGGTATCCTGCGTCTCGGCGACCCAACAATCCCGCATCTCGATGACCTCGTAATCCCACATCTCGGCAACCTCGTAATCCTGTAATCACAATAGGCCCCACATATCAAAATCCTGCATGTTGGCCTACCACCAGATCCAAGGACTGCCACTCTAAAAGCCTTGCGGGGACCGATTATGGGATGTAGTGTAACATCGTTGGGGGAGGACGAAAACAATTAACAAAGGAAATGAGGAACAAAATAGGAGTGGGTTGCCCCTTTCTCTCTCCTCCACATGGCAATATCCCGCAATCTTGCATTATTAGCTATCACAAGAACAGAGGGGCTACTCCCCCAATAACCTTGTGGGAGGGGAGGACCGAAATTCACTAACAAAGTATATCCCTGCAAAAACAGGGTCAACCCACCTTTTTCTCTCTCCTCCAGGGGGCCAAGTGGTTGCCTCCGATTGGTCCTGAGAGCAGACATTGCAGCTGTCATCATCAGTGACGTGGCAGTATGGATGATGACGTGGAAGATGACATGTGTCACCCAATTTCAGCGTTTTCAGGGGTGAAATGGGGTCATTTCCGAGTGCCACGTGTCACCAATCATAGGGTGACATATGGAAGTGATGATGTCACCCCACAAATCGGCAATCACAATTATTAAGAGGAAAAGGTAAAGGTAAGGTGCCTGCGATTGCGATATGTGGGAATCCCTCCCGTATGCGATATGTTTCAGTGGTTCTACCTCAGGAGGATTTCGCATCTAAATTGTCATCCTGCACTATGGAAAAAGGTAAAGGGTCCCCCTCTCTTGCAATTGGATTGTGATGTCTTAGGTGGGCCCGATCGCACAGATCGGTGATCACAAGTGTTTGGGGAAGAAACTTAAGGAAAAAGAATGGTAAAGCACAAATATGCAGGATTAGGTGATACAAAGGAAAAGGCTCCTAGACACGGGTCTAAAAGCCTTAACGCTTGAGGGCTAAGCCCCTAGTTCGAGCCTTCGGTCATATGAGTAAAGCTACATGAGGGGCTATAATAAAGGGGGGCTAATGGGAAAATAAAAAAATGCTCGTTTTGCCTATTTTAGAGAAAAAAGAACCGTGCCTGAGAGACTGCATTGTTACATTGTAATACATATCACCCACCACATCAAGGCACCGATAGTGTAGGAAAAAGGTTTAAAGGGAGTGATGGGTTGGCAACTATGATTTTAAGAGGAACAGGTGGTGCATTCAAAGCATAGGATGTGCTGATCCAGAAGAAGCCCATAGTGACACGAGTCTAGGATCCAAAACCGAATGAATTAAAGGCAGAAAATACAGAGGTGTGTGAAACAGTGCATGAGGCCATACATTAAGTAGAATTGCTCCTGCAGTAAAGATGATCACAGGATGGGCAAGGAAATCTTTGTATATTTTACATCTTATGTTTATTTATTTGTTGTATTGTAACATGCTTCCTTTCAAAAAGGCTTTTAATTTTGTAATGTTTTGGGCCACAGATCCATCTCTAATTGATAAAACTAGTCAACCCGACAGCTGAGATTAGGCGAGAGATACTTTTCTGTAATGAATATTCTTTCCCCCTTCTCTAGATAAATAGGGGAAAGCAAGACTTAGAAAAGGTTCATAAATTCTATAGAAAAGACTACATGCCATTTTCATACTATTTTTCTTTGTAACTCAGATATTTTTCAAAATATCAAGGATATAGTCACAATTCGCCCTTCAAGTATTACAGTATGTGTTCCTTCTGTTAAATCTCATTTTATGTTCATCTTTCCTCTCTGTATTCATGCAAATTATAACTGCTAGAAATGTTTCAAGCTTCCTCATATATTTATTTGTATTGATATGTGAATGAAAGTGCCTGTAATTATATCACATATTCACTTGTCTCATTACTGTTGATGCATATACCTGTGTGGGTTACTGAAAGCATATGTTTAAATCTGCAGCACATGAATCATAGCATTCCACCCCTCCTTCACCGATTAGTTCTGCTTGTAACTCAAATAAGTATAGAAATCCTTAATGCCTGAATCTCTATGCATTAAGTGTAGAAGGCTTGAAGCCTTATGCTCTATGTGATGAGTTGCACCTTCTCCTTTTCCTCTCTCATATGCTCTGCAAAATCTTATTAAGTTGTAAGCCCTTGAATTACTCGGCCTCTGCTATTTTCATGCATATTTCTGAGATCTAAACTTGTGAGGAAGTACCATAAATTCATGTTTTATTTATTTGGATAATTGAACCAACTCAATCACTATATTATATATATATATATATATAACAGTGATGTCTCCAGTTTCCTGTAAATCATTTGAGACACACCAATTTAGTTGTGCCCAAGCACTGGTCTTGTAAGCAATCCAAGGCTGTCTCTGGGAGCTACAACAGTCAGGAACATAAAATATGCAAGCTTGTAAAATCCTTGTATGGCCTTAAGTAAGCTCCATGAACTTGGTACGAGAAGTTAACTAAGCATCTTCTGAAACTCAACTTCAAACATTATGATCTTGATTATGCAACTTTTTTTGTCAAGAAAGTTGACAAAACAATTGTATATCTTATTGTGTATGTAGATGATCTTTTGATGGCAGGGAAGAATTAGAGCTATATTGCATCCATAAAGAAGGAATTGAGGAAAGTTTTTGAAATGACAAACTTGGGCTATGTTCACTACTATCTTCGTATTGAATTAACTCAACATCTAAAGTTTATATTCCTCTCTCAGAAGTACATTGGAGATTTGTTAAACAAGTTTGGCATGGTTGAGTGCAATCCTTTGAATACGCCAATGGAATATAACTTAAAGTTCAAATCCACTAAAGGAAAAGAATTTGAGGATGCAACATAGTATAGACGACTTGTAGGAAGTCTCAACTACCTAACTACTAATAAACCAGACATTTCATTTGCTATTGGAATCCTCTAAAGGTTTATACAAAAACCTTATGAGGGACATTGGTCTACAGCGAAAAGAGTTCTAAATTACTTGAAGGGAACTCAAGACTTTAGACTTAAGTATACACACGTGGGCGACCTCAGCTTGATTGGATATTCCGATTCAAACTTCAATGGAGATAAAGAAACTAGGGTATCTACTTCAGGTTATGTTATGAGCCTTGGATCAAGAGTTGTCTCCTGGAGGTCACGCAAACAATGAGTCCTAGTGTATTCCAAAATTGAGGCAGAATATGTGGAATCAGTTGAAGCAACAAAGGAAATTGTGTGGCTCAGGAAAGTTTTGAAATATTTGCAGGAGAAACAAGTGCATTCAACTCCTCTCGTGATTGGAAACATTTCTACAATAAAGTTCACCAAGAACCCAAAGTTCCATGATCACACATCAATACAAAACACCATCTAATTGGACATCATGTTAAGGCTAACACAATCCATCTACGTCATTGTTCCACAAATGGGTAGATTGCAGACATTGTCACCAAAGCGCTTGGAAGGTCAAAGTTTGAAAGATTCAGAATGATGCTTGGACTCACCAACATGCCTTCAGATTAAGGGGGGGAATGCTGACACCTAATCTTTGGGATTAGGTGAATCCATGTAAATATTGTAAATAAGAGAATAAGGATAATTAGAATTGAAAGAGACACTAGGAGATGAAACCCAAGAGTCTCTCCCTCCATGTATATATCTATGATCAATGTCAATGCAAAAACACAATTCCCTTTCAGGAGTTTCCTCCTGGTCTGAAAAAAGTGATCACAAATCGTCTCAATTGTCGCCATGTCCTTCCTTGGGACCAAATATAATAAACCCAATTTCTCAAATATCCATATAACGATTTTTTACCCTTTAAGCACAACCAAAACCTTGGTATTTAGAGCTCTTTTCTTCAATTGTAATACATCATGTAGATGACAACCACAATTGGGTGCTGGCCAAGAAGGCACGACTGTGATATTCTTGTCAATGTACCTAAATAAACACAGATGTTATTGCATCGATTCAAGCAATTACAACATCTAGATGTGTAAAACTTTTGGTGTAGAGAATGTGTTGTAACCACCCTTTCTCTTTAGACTAAATTTGGAAAATATCTAATAATTCTCACATTTCACTCCAATAAAACAATTGTAAAAAATATCATATTAGAAGGGTCATAACATTGTAGAGACTCACCGATGTTTTTCCCACCATTCATCTTGGAATACGTGTCCCATGACCTTGGTCTTATTTTTCCTTTATTAACTTTATTACATGTATTTGTTACCAATGCTATTACATTGGGAAACTATTTTTAGGGCCCAAACAAGAAAATGGGTTAATTTATTTGTTACTTTTAAAGAATGAGACCTTGAGAAGGAAGGCATATATATGCTTGAAACTTTTCCATAAAGATGGAACACCAAATGCAAGGATAAATAATTTTGAACGTCATATATTCACATGGTGGTGAAGCATCATCTTATCACTTGTTGATGAAGAATTCTTTTTCTGATGATTTAAGAGAATCACATCTTTGATAGAGAAACACGTCACAAATGTCCTCCATTGGTTAACCAATTCCGCTATAATTTGACTCCTACCCATAACGTTGATTTCCTGCATTTTGACATTAGAGCAGACTTCGACTTGCACAAACCTTTGATTTCGTCTTCACATGTCCATTATTCGAGTGTCATTGAACTACAGGGTCAACAATTATATTACCAGCAAGAGCAACAACTAAGTTTCAGCAAATGGCAAGAATTCAAGAAGCAACATGAGGTCAAAAACTATCTCCCTTCTCTCGTTGAAGATAAGTCATTGGACTACAATTTCTATGAGCAACAACAAAAGGCAAAAGCTATCATTGGTCTAAGATGTAGAAGCTTCACTGAGTGGTCATTTGACGCTTCATGAAACCCCTAAATCGGTCAACACACCTCCTCCTTCCACTCTCGGTTGCAGCCCCACAAAAATACCTACCCACATCCTAGAGACACTTGTGGGCACCTTGCCGGAGAGAGGTAAGTTGTTGCAAGTTGTCATGGAGAGATGTTGCTCTTGACAGGCCCACTACCTCAGTGGAGATTGCCATCGCTGACCCTGGATATACTAGATATCCTCGAGATATCTATATGTTCCTCTCCTAAATTTCTGGCTATCGACCCCATAGCCCAAAATATGCCCAAGCCCCATGGCCCCGCTGATCTGAACTTAGTTGTATCCTCTTCTCAACATAGCCTCCATCCACGTAGAAGAATTAAAAAATGTCTCACTATCATAGTCATAAGTTATAAGCGATCCAGCGTAGAAGTTGCATCAACTCTTCCAAATTGTCATTCTTCCCAGTGCAACCTACCGGTTATGGCCCATCGAGAAGAGTTGCTCGAAATTCAAAATTTTTGCAAGTAAATTTATGATGTCACGCCTTGCAAATATTCTATCTTTTAAATAATCTGTTTATTTTCCTTGTTTACAGGTATCTCAAATTTTGAACAGATATCACTTAATGGGCGAAACAAAAACAGAAGGACAGACAGACAAATGTTAAAGTGAGATGAAAAGGATAAATGAATATCTAGCTTTATTAATTTCAAAAAAGGACACATTTTGTGTAAAAATACAAAATTTATTTAAGCAATCCTAAAGACCATGTGTATATAAGTCATTAAGTAATCCATTAGGGGATTTTTTAAGTCTAAAATGGGCCTCCTAAGAAAAATGTACAACCAAAATAAATTTTCTAAGAACCAATAGGATTCAACATGATGATGTCAACCATGGGGGGATGATTCACCATTTTTGGAGTAAAAAAGTACAAACATTAAAAAATAATAAAATAATAAATCTATTTTTTCAACTCGTATTTTTAACTTATCTCCCTAAGTTGTTACTCAAATTTCGAGCAAGAGTATTTGTTGGATGCAAAATTTAATTCCTTGTCCAAGGAGTACCCATGTTGCATACTTTCGATGGACCTTGCTACATGAAAAATGAGAAATACATGAAAAAACGTGATTGCAATCACATTTTTCATGTACTTCTCATTTTTCATGTAGTAGAGTCCATCAAAAGTATGCAACATGGGTACTTCTTGGATGAGGAATCAAATTTTGTATCCAACAAGTGTTTTTGCTCAAAATTTGAGTAAACCCATACGGAGATAAGTTGAAAATATGAGTTGAAAAAATAGTTTTGTCCTTTTTCCCTCTAAAATTTGATGATGTAATCTAATCTTGTTTTATTATTTCCACTGTTATTTTATAATATCCTTAGGAGGCCCATTTTAGACCTCAAAAATACCCTAATTAGTATGGACCATGCTCATGGGTGTCATCGCAAGATATACTTGGTTGAGGTTATTTGAACATTTTTTTGCATTTCCAACTGTGATATGTCTCATCATGTTTGTGTAGGAACGGGTGTCATCGCAAGATACACTTGGTTGAGGTTATTTGAACATCTTTCTACATTTCTAACTGTGATACGTCTAATCATGTTTATGTTGCCTACACATGATGTACATATGACAGGAGGTGAAAATAATGATTGTCTAATAAAACTCCAACTCTATGCATCAATCAAAACTTGAATAAATAAATTTAAAAAATTAAAAAAAAATGATTATCCAATATGACTCTAACTTTGTGCACCAATTAAAACTAGCAAAAAACATATATATATTTTCTTTCCCCTAATTTCCGCTTTATACAATTTTGGTTTGATTTTTTTGTCAACGAAAGACAATTGATGGGTCAACACATTTTCTAATCCGTGGGGATAATAAGGGTAAAGAAGGTTGAGGGTAGTTGCACAACAATGTAATGAAAAACGCCATGGCATCGGCCATTCCATATGTTGTTTATGGTGGATGGTATGTCAAGTCTAGTCGATAGAATGGAAGGTGATTATGAGCACATATCATAGTGTGTTTCTAGATCGATGTACATTGAACAACTATTATTTTTATATTATAGAACAAATTTTATTTTTATATTATAAATTCTTTCGTGGGAATCAAGATGTCATGTAAAATGAAGTTGAAAGCCAAAGTAGGTAGGGCATACGAAATTATGTGCAAATATGCGAGGAAACTGAGAGTTGGGTGCAAGCATTGGGCATCGATACCAATTATATTATGCATGAGCTACCATTTCAGAGAATATGCTAGTAACTCCATTGATGTTATTAACTTCATAGCTGATGATGCATATTAATTAGTATTCCAAGTGGCTAATCACCATGCATTGTGACTTCTTGCAAAGAAGAAGGCCCACGTTTGTAGTTATTTTGCTTTGCCTTCTTATTTTGATATGCTATGTTTTTAAATTTATACCTATGAATGGAGTTTCAAAGTTATTTTGAATAGCAACAAAAACATATTTTCTATTGCAAGGACTCGATCCAATTATTATGATGTAAATCAATAAACTAATTAGGTTGGAGATGCAAACTTAGTCATAAAATATAGATTTTTTACAATATCATAACAAAGTTTTGTCTAATTTCTATTTAGAAAGGGATAATAAGTAGTTGCCACAACTTTGAATTAATGGAATTGTGCCATATACTTTGACAACCTAACATTTTGGCTAATATGGTTACAAGCAAAATGGGATATTATTTGTCAATGACTGGGAATATGTTTAACCTATTCCTTGACATTGAAACCACATGTTATTTGGGGTTTCAATGTATCGACTTAGTTATTTTTCATAGTTGACATTATCTCTCTACTCTCAACACTAAACACAATAGATATTTCAGCTAAGTCTATTGCATTTATCTTTATTAAGGTAAAATATCAATTTTCTTAGCATTCTAGCTTTGAATTGGAAATCTCGGTTATGGTAGTTTGATAGTACATAATGGGTGATGGTACCAATGAGAATGTGATTGAAATTCAAAATTTGAGATTGTTCCATTGGTTTGTGTTTTCCCTCAATTGTTCTAAACTTTTGAATCTTGGTCTTCAGTAGATGGACTATAGAGAGCTTTCAGAAAGATGCCTATATTAGCAAAGGTCGAAGGACACTATGAACAAATTGATCTCCTCCTTCCATTCCCTTCAAGATAGTTTGAGTAAGCATGATACATTTATAACCTTAAGGGCAAAACAATTATTGACATGTTGCTATAAAAAAAGAGGAAATTACATGCTTTAGAATTTGTGATCCGTGGTTTTTAATTCTCCATCAAGGAAGGGATTAGTGGCGATCCAGGTGGATATCGGTGGTCATCCTCTTATTCCACTGACTCAATGGTTCTCTATCTTCTTGGAATTTTTTCTTTTTTTTTTTGGGTCCCAAGCTACTAGGGGTGTTTTGAGTCACTTAACTATTCATTTTAGAAATTCAAGGGACTATGGGCCAGGTAAAAGTTGTAATCCTTTGATAGTTATTTCCGACGAACTATTGTGCACCCCAAATAGATACTTTATGCAAAGTTACACCCTTGGGAAGTTGATTTACCAACTAACCACCTTGGGGCCCATAAATCTTTTGTTACTTCATTTTCTAAGGTTACGGTTGTTGAAAATAATACTGAGAGGGGGGGTGAATCAGTATTATCTAGTTCTTTTACCAAATCTTCTTTATTTACACTTTGAATTATTTTTAGACATAAAATAATGAGCATGACCAAGAAAAACAGACAGTCACATCAAAGAACACCAGATATAAGGTGGAAACCCAATGTGGGTGAAAACCACCTGCTGCAATATGTCTCTATCTTCTTTCAAATTAGAAACTCCCTTTTACAATGGTCTTGTACTGGTGCAGTCCTTTACCAGTACACAGGCTGCAACCTGCAGAGAGCTACAACTCTCTCGTTTTCCAGTCTCTCCTAGAAGGGAGCTACAACCCCCTACTTCTTTTCAAGGACCACTTTTCATAAATTTTCAAACTGGATCCATATACATCAAACGATCATCAAGTACATGTAAATTACACAGTCAGCTGCAGTAACCAGATCAGCAATAACAGAACTAAACCCAGAACACCTTTTCAACAGAAAAAATTCAGTCAACAGAAGATCTTAAGACAGATACGCAGTTTTCCTTTCACTAGCCTGCGTCGCTACGCATTTCACGCTCTACTTCTCTGCGTATACCCGCAGAGTTCCTTCTGCTGCACTGCGTGACCACGCACTTCTTCTTCTACTGCGCTGCATACAGTACGCACCCAAATGCACTATCGCGCCGCGTACTGACACAAGGCACGCACCCAAAATAACTATCGCGCCGCGTACTGCCACAGTAGGCACACACCTGAACCACTGCTGCTCTGCGTACCCACGCAGTTCTCCTGTTTCTGCTCTGCATACCCATGCAGTCACCCTTCTTCTGCTCTGCGTACCTGTGCAGCTCGCCTTCTTTTGTTCTGCGTACCCACGCAAAGGCACTGTTAAACGCCTGCGTACCTCAGATTAGGGCCAAATTTGCAGATCACCAGTGTGCTACAGTTAGACGGATGCCCAGATCTTCGAGAAATCACCCTTCACAGATTCGCTTTCCACTTCACTTTCATATAGATCAAGCTTTTTGAAACAATAACCCAATATTTCAGATCTTAAGATATTCAACCCAAAAGCATACCTAAGCCAAATGATCTCCTTTGCTTTATATAGGCCAGCTCTTCCTCAAATCATGGATCATGGGGCTCAATAATAATAATAAAATAAAACAATACCATGGGCCAAAACCATAACAAACCAATACCATCAACTCAATACTAGGGATCAACACGTCTGTCGAGATGCCATGTTCCAAAAACCATAGGTTCAAATTCCAAGGACTAACTACCATGGACCAAAGGTAAGTTTTCCCACATGAAATAAACTTTTCTCTGCATAAAATTCAATGAACTTTTCTCCACATGAATAAACTTTTATAAAATTTTCTCTGCATAAAATTCCGTGAACTTTTCTCCTGCGTACTTCTTAATTCTCATCATATTGACAGCCATGCCATGGGGTGTTGCCATCAAGTACAACATCTGTAACATATAACCATACTAGAAACATAATGCCAACAACAGCCTCAAGGATATGAATTTGAAGGTAAAGAATATAAAGTTTACAGGTTAAAGAACGTGCTCTATGGATTGAAGCAAGCACCTAGAGCTTGATATAACATAATCGACAGCTACATGACAAAGAATGGATTTTGGAAGGTTTTTGATTGTTTTCATATATGTTGATGACATCATTGATACACGTGATTTTGAATTTGATGAATTTAAAGAAGCCATGATGAAATAATTTGAGATGACAGATCTTGGTCACATGAAATATTTTCTTGGCATAGAAGTTGAGCAATCTGAAAAGGAAATTTTTTGTCAAAATAAATATGCAAGATATTTTCTTAAATATTCAGGATGGAGAATTGTAAACTTGTCCCTACACCAGTTGTAACATGTACAAAGTTAAGCAAGGACGATGAAGAATTGGATGTCTATCCAACTCTATTGAAAATATTGGTTGGTAGCCTCATGAATCTCACAAATAAAAGACCAAATATTATGCAAGGAGTAAGTATGATTTCCATATTTATGGAGACTCCAAAAGGCACACATTGGAGAGAAGGAAAAACAATTCTGAGATACATAGCAGGAACTAGAGATTGTGGCATAATGTATGCAATCACATAGAAGAAGGATTTGATTGGATATAGAAATAGTGATTTTGTAGGTAGTTTGGATGATAGAAAGAGCACTTCTGGTTATGTGTTCCATCTTGGTTCAAGTAGGATTTCATGGGCATATCAGAAGTAACCTATTGTAACACTATCATCCATAGAAGTAGAATATGTAGCAGCGACATCAGCGACATGTCAAGTAGTATGGCTAAGAAGAGTATATGATGGAATCAAGAAGAAACAACAAGGATCAATAGTAATATATTGTGATAACACCTCATTGATTGTACTATCCAAGAATAGTGTGTTTCATCAAAAGAGCAAGAATATTGATACTAGATATCATTTTATTAAAGAACTTGTGAGCAATAGAGAAGTTCACTTGAAGCCTTGTAAATCTAGTGATCAATTGTCTGATATATTTACTAAGTCATTAGAAAAATATGTGTTTGTGTTTCATAGAAGAAACTAGGGTGTTGTAAGCCTAGTTGAGACATAGACCAACATGCATGTTTGAGTTGTTATGATTCATGTCTTAGTTTAGAATTAGTAATTAAGGGGGAGTGTTAAAATAAGCTAATTACTCACACATGAAGAGTTGGCTAAATTTAGAGATTTAAGTTAAGTCAAGTGAATTTGATTTAAGTCATAGTAAAATTTAGTATGTGGTTTCATGTCAAGTTATTTTAGGTGAGTCATGAGTCAAAAAAGGTTTAAACACCCCTCACCAGGTTCATTGTAATAATCAAGTTTTTGTGTGATCAATAGAAGACCTGCAGATCGTGTTATTCTATGTTATTTATTTGTTTTATTTTGCACCTTGCCTCCTATGCCTTTCCAACAAATTGGTATCAAAGCCGAGGAAGGATCACAAGATCTATGCAACCAGCAAATCCAGTAAGAAGAGAGCCAAGTGAATAAGTTTTGAACAAAGATGGCTTTCTCAAGTTTTCATCCCTAGTTCCCAAAGTTTATAGGGAAGAATTATGATGTATGGGCCATTAACATGGAGACCAAATTAAGGGTTCATGATGTTTGGGACCATGTCCAGTTGGGTTTTCACAACCTAAAGATGAAGCCTAAGAACAATCTCTCACTAATTAGAGAGGGATGTACAGAAGAAAGACAAAAAAAATAATGCACAAGCATTGCAACTTATCCAACAAGGAGTGTACCGAGTAGTGTTCAAAAATATTATGATCATGTCTTCAACAAAGACAACATGGGAGACCTTGGCAACAAGCTATAAAGGTATGCCCAAAGTCAATATTGTTAAGTTGCAGAATACTAGGAGATATTTTGAAAGTCTACAGATGAAGGAGATGGAGGATATAGATTATTTCATTAATTGGGTTATGACTATCATAAATCAGTTAAAAACTTATGGTGATGAAATTAAAGATCAAACAGTGGTTGAGAAGGTCCTCAGATATTTATCTACCAAATTTGATGTTGTGGTAGTAGCCATAGAAGAAGCCAAGGATTTGGCATCATTAACAATGGATGATTTGATGGGATCACTTCTATCACATGAGATAAGGATAGATAGAAATAAGGATTCCACTTTCGAAACCACTTTCAAAAGCCAGGCTTCCATTTCAAGAGACAAAGGTTGAAGCAAAA
>APFE031062509.1:0-11962 GCA_000404065.3 Pinus taeda | reverse complement strand
CAAACCCAAGTGGGATTCTCTCACCGAATAGCATAATGTCAATATGATGTTTGTATTGCATCATATGAAACCATTTATCATTAGGCAATTGTTCTTGATTAAACATAATATAAAAAAAATCGATTGTTTGATCGACCAAATGATTTACTACATCAATGATAGCTTCAATGTCATGATCAAAATTTGTTAATGGATTCACCAAACATTCATCCAATTGTGGTTGTGTATAGTGGGATTCATGACCATCTTTGTGCTCTTTCTTTGTTTCTTCTGAAAATGCTTCACAATAATCATTGTCATCCACTTTTAAGTGGGATTCATCACAATCATCATTGTCATCCACATTTAAGTGGGATTCACCAAATTCTTCATCTCGATATATATATGTTGCTATAGGTCCACCTTCATCTTCAACTTCAATACTCCCACTTACAAAAAAATTCCTCTCAATGGTATCCCATGCTTCCTTAGGTATTTTTGCATCTATAATGAGGGCAAGAATGTTGTCATTTAAGCATTCCTTTATGCATTTTAATGTGAAGACATTATTTTTTCCTTTTGTCTTCCAACTCGTACAAATATATCTAAAACAACTTTTTTTCTTTCTTTGACTATCTTAGCCTCTTGGATTTACCCATTTATTAAGCATTGGCGGACTGTGACTCAACAAGCAAATCAACCCATAGACATAGTGATTTCATGAAATAAAAACATCTTTGTGATGTCTTCTCTACTACTTAGTTTCAATAAATAGATGGTTCTACAAATTCCCTTCAAAGGTGAAAATTTCACAAAAGCTTTCATAAACCATGTCTTTAAAAAAAATATTATAATGCCCATAATTGATTTAAACAATTCCCCGTAATAAATCCTCTTTAAAAAAAATTGAATGTCATATGTTTCATGAAATATTTGGCCTATACGTTGGAACTTATAAAAAAAAAAATTACATAAGGCTTATGAGTCTTTTAAGAATTACATTAGAAATTTCAAAACAATACCTTTAAGCCATTTTAATAAACCAAGTTTCTTAATAACCCATGCGAATATGAACATTTATAGTTCTTGAAACAAAATTTGAATATATATGGGTCATTAAAAAAAAGAAACATTTCAAATTAATTTGGCTATGTGTTTGATACCTTTGACTATTCAAACGATTCACGCTTCCTGCGCCAAATCGACTATTGGAAATATGGCTAATGTGTTGTTGTTGATGTGAACATGCTTGAAAAGGATGTCCTTGATGTTATCATTGTGATAATATGATGATTATGGAACTAAGCAGATAAAAAGAATACTTATACACATGTTATAGATGATATGGACAGAGAAATGGCAGTTCAGTTACAGATGGATGAAAAAAGTGAAGTTTAAGAAAGTATATGTGGTTCCTATGAAGAAGGGTTCCGTATATACACAACTCCTATGAGAAAAATTGGTGTAGATAATCCAAACCATGGAAATCTGGATACCGGGGGTCATTACCATGGTAATTTCCCATAGTCATTGAAGCGACAATGACTTTTTGATCCCATCAATGAATACCATAAACTTTACCAAAGAATTTACGTGAGGTATTAGCTAAGGAAAAATCTATATAAGGAGATGGATATCAAGGTGTTGGGTGTGCAAGCGAATAGTTATTCATGTGTGCTGTGATATAAATAGGTGTGCACCAAGGAGGAAGGAGATGACTAAGATCTGGAGGATTTAAAAATACAATAAGTATTAATGGTTAAAAGTTGACTGATTTAATTTTCTTTGAATATATAATTATGAAAGATATATTTGGATGTGTTTGAAGTGATCTATGATTTAGCAGTGAAATTTGCAGAAAGTATGTTTGTGATTTACAACGAAGCTCTAATTTGGTATTCAAGATCTATACGTTAGTATTATTCATTAAGGTTGTGGACATACGAGGATATGGTTTTGCACAATTGTATATAAATTATGTGATGTTTTATTCAGTATGTTGGTATATATATGGGGGTGTTATGTATAGTAATTATGTACACATGTAGACATGTTTTATGGATGTTATGTGTATGTACTATGGTTTGAACTGTTGTTTGATGGTGATAGTTGATGATGTTTGTTCTATGTTGTTTTCTGTAAATGATGTATTGCATGTATCAGGAAATACTGACTAGGTTGAGTTAGTTGACAATTGAAATATTGGTTAGTTTTAATGCTACAGAAGTGTGTCCAATGTGGTTCAATGACCTGTGAATAGTTCAGTATTTGATTCAATGGTTGATTTAATGACTCAGTTTTAGCATTCAATGATTTGAGATTTGTATGCATGTTATAGTTAGAGGAAGCACATATATACGTGATTATGCTTCAAAACAATTGTGTATAATTTATGAACTAAATTTGATCATAGTTTCTATGACTGCAAATTACTTCTATATTGATGATAGCGTGGTTATGATCTTGATTTAGTTTGGTTATTCATGGATTGACTTATGGCTTGATATAATGGTTCATTGTACATTGGCATGATTTGTTCATAATGATTCAGTGTTACAGTTGCTTCAATGATTCAGATGGTATTTATTAGAGAATCAGTGATTGCATTCAAATTCTGTGATTCAGTATTCATACTGATATATTGGTTTGGGATTATTGTGAAAATATGATGAAATATGATGAAATGTGGCCTAAAGGGTGTTTGATGATTGTTTTGTAGGTGGTCCAATGTGAAAAATTCTAAAATAAGGTCCAAAAGCAGCTAAGGGTTGCAGCGTTTAGTGAGGGGGTAGGAGCTCCCTTCTGGTAGGAGCTGGTAAATGAGATTTTGGGGTTGTAGCTCCCTTCTAATGGATGTTGGAGAAATAGTGGAGGTTGTAGCCTCTTACAGATGGGTTCCTAAGTGCTGGTAAGAGTTTATGCAAGTAGAAGATGTAATGCAAAGTTTCTTTATATAATAAGAAATAAGACAGAGACAACAACAATGGTGATTTTCTCCCACATTGGGTTTCCACCTAAAATCCTGGTGTTCATACGTGTTGATAAATTGCTTGTGTTTTGTGATTTACCTGCACTTTATTGCATACTAAATGACTAATGAAATTAATAATGCAATGATAACGTTAAACATCAGATGGAAAGTATGAAAAATAAGTAAACTAGATATACACTGTTTTCCTTCACTGAAGTCGTGTACACATCTTGGTTTCGTAAAGGACAATAGTGTACAAAATTTGGAATATGAAATGAAAAGTTAAAGTGAATTGAAAATATTGGTTCACCCCCCACCCCCCGCCCACCCCCCTCTTTGTATTTTTCCTAACAATTGGAATCAGGGCATGTCACTCTAGCAAAAGCTTAACTACTTTAGAGTGGATCAAGGACAATGAGAAAGAATAAAAAGAAGAAGGACAATCAAAGGAAGAAGTCAATTCAAGAAGATTGCAATAGTGAAAGAAATGTATCACATGCAGTGATAGTTATAGATGTCAGCAAATATTCAGCTATAGGAATACCTCGCTTTCGGTATGATCGAGAATGAGTAAGATAGTGAAGATAATGACAAAGAATCATCAAGTATTAGTTTTTGTTTTAATTGTAGATGTAATTTCCATTGTATTAAATATTTCACATTCCCTTGATCATGTAGTGATGATGATAATGAGACAGCCAAATTTTCTCTCATGGGTAGAGGTGAAATTAATCATTCCAAACATAAAATAGATTCAAAAATAATGTCCCTACCCGCACACATTAAAAGGATCACATATAAAAATAGAAACCAGTGAAATTTATTGCAACAATTTGATGAAAAGGAATGTGCCTACAAAGAATCTATTGCCACATTGAAAACACGATTGAAAGAAGGAAAGAGAATTGAAGAAGGAATGAAAAAGAAGCATAAGAAAAGAGAAAATCAGTGTCAAAATTTTGGAGTATGAAGTAGGTTCATTAAAAAATAAACTCATAAACCTGTAGGAGGAAACATGAAGTGAATAAGATGCGGAAATAAAAGAGATTAGAGAAAGAACTGATTATCCTAAAGGACTACAAACATAGATTATATGTCTCAAATATGATATTGAAAAAGAAAACAAACGATATGAGGATATTCTTCAAGTAATTTAAGAACAAGAAAATGGGCTTAAGAAATAGATCATTGAGTTGAGAACTCAATTGGAAAATACTAGATGTGAAAAAGAGGTTGAGGTAAGTATCTTAGAAGGTAAGTTAGGAGAAATAGATAAGCAATTGATATTTCAAGATAGCTTAAAGATATTGAACAATATTATTTGTAGTCAAAGGTCTCCCTCCATCAAATTTGGTCTTGGTTTCCATAAAACTGTAAAAGGATAATCTAGCTCACAAGAATGTGCGAGAAAATATGAGGTTAACAAAGAAAACTCTAAAAAAACTTGGTAAATAATTAAGAAGACAACCAAAACAACAACCAAATAAAGAAAATATTCAAAGGAAATCATTTTCTCCTAATTATAGATGTATCAAACAATTTTCTCCTCTAAACAATGGGTTTGAATGTTTTATCTGTCATAAATTTGGAAACTTTGTAGCAAATTGTAGAAGAAAATTCACAAGAACATCATCAGCTACAAGGAACTTAGGCTTCTTTCAGGGATATTATTTTGTTTGCCACATATTTGGTCACAAAGATATTGATTGCAATAGGAGGAATATGAAACAGAAATATTATGATTCCTTTGCTCCCTTTTCTGGTCATGTAAGATGTTATACTTGTAACAAGTTTCGGCATGTAGCAAAAGAATGCATGAATAATTAAATGGATTCACTCAGACAACAATTTTATTTCCTTCAAGGCTAGCAACCAGACAAGAATATTGTTACCAAAAGACCTGAGAAATATGGATACACCAAATCTACTCAACAAAAGGAAGAAGAACAAGTTAAATTTGGCCTTGCTCTCTGTTCATTTGAAGATGAAGATGAATGGTACATAGAAAATGGATGCTCTCATCATATGTCTATAGATAAGGACAAGTTTGTCTCTCTCAATAAAAATAAATATGGTAAAGTTATTCTTGGAAATTGTGCTCAAACAAAAGTTCTAGGAAAAGGTAGAGTCAAACATGATAAGTATACAAAGGCATTCGATGCATTATTAGTTGAAGGGATAAAGAATAATATTCTATGTGTAGGTCAAATAGCTAATACAAAACATATAATTGTATTTATGTCAACTAAATGCAAAGTTATAGAAGAAGAAAATGGAAAGGTTATAGCAAGGCGATTCATAAATGCAGACAAGTTATATGTGCTAGTAAGGAAGAATTCAAATAGAAATAAGATGTATAGTTCCTCTTCCTCAGATTCAAAGTAAAATAAGATGGTCCTCACTACAATTTACTCTACCTAATGCATACTTCTAACAATGAGTGTAGAAGAAAATGAGAGGTATATAACCTCATGGAAACTAGGTGATGATTATCAGGTCCATAGTATGAGTGATGTATGATCTAGGGGGGAGCTATGCCTATGTATATTGATGATGATTCTATATGTTGTTTTGATATTCTTTTGGTGATGTTCATATTACTCACATTGCATTGATGAAAATAATGTGAAAAGGAAAAGACATGACATGTTTAAGGCGAGTTATGGTTATGAAAAATCAACATTTTACATTTTGTACGCGTTCTTCATGAAGAACAATCACGTATGTTTCTATATGATAAAAAAAGAAGTAGCACAAATTCATGGAGAGCTTCTCATATGATTCCATCAGTTCATTATGGGCATTCTGGTTCTCATGTTGATTTATTGCAAACTATTAATGATGTCCATATATTTCTTAGGAATTATTTTTTCATGATGAGTTTATGAGTTGTTGAAAATTATTATATTGTCGCTGATAAATTGGTTTTTTGGTGCACTTGCTAAATGATGAGATGTATATAATCATATTTGATGATGAAGAATTGGCACAGGTTCAAGGGGGGAATCCTCTATACTTCTAATGGCTCATTTTTGGCATGATGGAATTTTGAGCAATCCTTATTTACATGGTGTTTCCTATGATGAATTCATGGTTGTTACTAGTGTCATCAGTCTTATTTCAACTACTCCATATTGGAAACACATGTTGTTGTCATTATGTCATGGTTATCATTGAACCATAAATTGCATGTGGTGAATCGATGGATGATGTCTATATGTTGCTTGAGTTGCACTTGATGAATTTATTAATGGTGTGTTAATCCCAATTGATATACTTAATGAGGAATATTTGTATGCTATGTTCATTGAAGATGTTGGTAATGTTATCGACAAGTTGTATGGCTTGTGATGCTAGAGTTACCCTTTGTTTGCACATATATTGTTGATGCATATGATACCTATGGTGTTGTGATTCAAGATTTGATATTGTTTCTTATGGATTGTGGCTATTCCTATGTATGGAGAGAGTGTGTTTAACTTGATGACATGAAATCAAGGGGATGACTTGCTGACAAAGATTTATGGCATAATCGTATGCTTCTTCTACATATGCTTGGTGATGCTTGGAATCATTGTATATTCGGTCACATGTTGATGATATTAGAGATTTTGATGCTAATTTTCTTATATGCCTGATGATATATTAGTTCTTAGTGATGACAATGCTCATGTTGCTATTATTATGTCAGTTTACATTGTTGCTTTTAGATGATTATGTTGCATATACTCACATTTGGAGCATGATGGTTTTTGATCATTATCATGGTTTTCCTACAAAAGATACTTCATTGTTGAAACCGTTATTTATGGTTATGGATGTCATATATTGATGTAGGAGAATGTGACTTGGAGGGAAGATCTTCAAACTTATTCCAAAAATCCAAAAAGTCTACAGGCAAAGGACCGGGGTCCTTTAGCTAGCAGTTTCCATACTTTTCTAGTTATGATAGGGATAGAATTAAGAATAAAATAATTATGTAATAATCGCTTATGGATAAGCGATAATAAGTTTTTATGCATGGTTGTTTCAAAACAATCGATGTAAAAGGAATGCTTTTGTACAGACAAGGTCTGAGAGGGCTTATCTATTATTTATAAAATGAAATAATGGGATGCTCTGAGTTAAAGAGGCCCAGAAGCATTATTATCTGAAAAAATCTCTCTTTGTGCATTTTGAATTGATGGTTCTCCGTTAAACTGATAATTGTGTGCATGTATTGGTTCATTTCTTTTCTTATGGGTTTTGTAACAATTATTTGGCTTTGAATTTCCAATTAATGCTGCGGTTGGAGCCCTTAACCTGTGTTTCCTTCATATTGATGGTTATGGCTTCTTTAATTACTATATAGATTTTTGCGGCCAAAACTCTATTTTACAAAGGGAATCGTGAAAATACTTAGCCAAAGCAGAGTTCCGGACCTGGAATTCTATTGAATTTGGTTCATACCCATATCAGGTCTAAACCATTATCACATCGAGAATCGCAAGAGGAGTCGAAAGGTCCTTTGGAATCGCTGAAGTCCAAAACCTCAATAGTCTGGACTCGAAACACTATAGAGAAGAGTGAATAAGTTATCATGTCTGTAAGGTGTATCACATCGTAAGTTCGGTGCGAGAGGAACCAAGATATGGAATATTGAAATTGCCAATTTCCATCTCTGATAATGCTATGTGTTATCGCATCAGAGGAGGGAGAATTGGAAGGGTCGACTAAAGTGCTAATAGAGTAATTGGCATAATAAACAATTCTTTGAATTTTAAAGCACCGATAGTGTAATTCTTTGGAATTAACACGAAGACTATTTATAAGCCGCGACAGTGTTTTAAAGCGTTGATAATGCATTTCTTTTCCTTTGGAACAAAAGCCCCGTCGAGTGTGTATTCTGTGTTTAAACACAGTTTCCTCATTTTAAAGCACCGATTGTGAAATTTACACTAATTTCATTAAATCCATTGAAAAGCTCGCCGATAGTGTTTTAGTGGAATTCCTATGGAATTAGAGTTCTGATAGGAACAAAAGGTTCTATTTATAAATTGTGGCTGATAACAAGGGTTGGGTTGATTAAGAAGAAAAACCCATGAGGCTGTCAGGTTAATAGGAGATGACTGATATGCCAATTGATGTAGAAGGAGAAATTCAACCAGATATTGAAGAAATTATATCGAGATTCGGGTGTTTGTCCATATCGCTTGTGCCCAGGCCACCATTAGTGGTATCAGAGCAATCAGCTGACATTGAATTAAATCTCAAAAGTAGGAGAAGGAAAGTTATATGGCTTTTAGAGTTGGAAGAGAATGAGGACGTGGAGGAAGAGGACGGCGTGTTTTAAATGTTGAAGTAATGGAAGATGTGCAACAAATGCAAGCTAGATTGGATGCATTAATAACATGCAAAAATATAGATGATGGAGATGTTCTTGAACCTAATGTTGAAGTTGCAGAGGAGGAAGCTATAGCAATTACCCCTGAGATGAGATTCTTCCAGTCAGTGTTGAGACGCACAGCTAGGCCAAAGACCGAGATTCCAATATATGAAGGAGGACTGAATCTAGAAGAATTGATAGACTGGATTAATGGTAGGGAGAAATTCTTCAATTATGAAGAAATAGAAGATGAGAAGAAATTCAAGTTTGCTATCACCAAGTTAAAAGGCCATGCAGCGCTTTGGTAGGATGGTGTGTAGGCGAAAAGGAAAAGACTTGACAAGCAACCTATGAAGAATTGGAGTAGAATGGTAGCAAAGCTAAGAGGTAAATTTTTACCAAGTAATTATCAGCAAACTTTGATCAGACAGATGCAAAATATTAGAGAAATATCTATGGCAGTGAAAGAATACACAGAGGAATTCTACAAGGTAAGCATAAAAGCTGGAGAAGCCCAGGATACAAATGAGAAGGTGGCTACATATATGAATGGCCTTAGGATGGACATTCAAGATGAGATAAGTCTATTGTCTCCTAAAACAGTGGAGGAAGCTAATCAAATAGCACTGAAAGCTGAAGAAAAACTCATAAGGAAGTAGTTTGCCAGAGGGAGAGGTACTTTCCAAGGAAGGGGAAGTCAAGGTGGTAGAGGGAGGTCTACATCACCTAAATATGGAGGTAGTAGCAGCTCAACCCAGCATGCACCCATAGGTGATGATGCAAGAGGTAAAGGAAGTTTTCTAGAGGAAGAGGAGGCAGAGAAAGAGGAAGAGAAATGATATGTTAGAGATGTAACACACTAGGACACAGAGCCTTTGAGTGCCTAGAGAAAGCAGAAACAAGTTAGACGAATGCTATTGTTGCTCAAGCTTAGGGGGGAGCAATAGAAGTAGTGATAGAAGAAGAAAATATATCAGAGAGGGGAGAATCTTTGGTAGTTAGTAAAGTTTTTCTCAAGCTAGCAAAGGAGATAGTTGAACTGTCACAAAGAAAGATTTTATTCAGGATAGTGTGTAAAGTTCAAGGGAAATGTTGTCAAATGATAATTGATAGTAATAGTATTGATAATTTGGTCTCTACAGAAGTGGTGGAGAAATTGAAGCTGAAGGCAATGAAACATCCAACACCTTACAAGGTGTCATGGTTGCAAAAGGGACATCAACTGTTAGTGAATGACTAGTATGAAGTGGAATTTCAGGTGGGCAAGTATAAAGATAAAATTGTATGTGATGTGATGCCAATGGATGTGTGTCACATATTTCTTGGAAGACCTTGGCAATATGCCAGAGGAGCCATGCATGATGGAAAAAGAAACACATACAAGTTTGGAAAGGATGGTGTCAATCATACATTGTTGCCTCTATAAGAAGAAGATGTACTAAGAAAGCAGGCTCATCCAAAAACTCTGTCATTAGGAGAAAAGAAATACTTGAAGTAGATTAAAGAGAATAAGGTAAATTTTGCTGTAATTTGCAAGCCCAGGGTAATAATGACTTCTACTAAAATTTCTGATTTACCCATTGAAATTCATGAAATGTTGGAGAAATATTGTGATATTATTGTTGATGATTTTCCAAATGAGTTACCACCCATTAGAAGACTTAGCCATCATATATATTTGATTCTTGGAGCAAGTCTACCAAACAAAGCAGCTTACAGAATGACTACTATAGAAAATGAAGAGGTTAGAAAGCAAGTGCAAGAATTGCTTGAAAAAGGGCTGATGAGAGAAAGCTTGAGTCCTTGTGCAGTGCCAATAGTGTTGAGTCCAAAGAAAGATGGAGGTTGGAGAATGTGTATAGATCCAAGAGCCATCAATAAAATCACAATTGGGTACATATTTCCTTTTCCTAGAATTGAAGATTTAATGGATTGCCTGACTGGAGCAAAGTACTTTTCAAAACTAGATCTTAAAAGTGGGTATCATCAGATAAGGATAAGAGAAGGGGATGACTGGAAAACCACTTTTAAGAAAAATGAGGGATTGTATGAGTGGAGAGTAATGCCTTTTGGGTTGTCAAATGCACCAAGTACATTTATGAGAGTCATGAATGAATTTTTTAAAGATTTTATTGGTAAATTTGTAATAGTATATCTGGATGATATATTAGTTTACAGCAGGTCTAACAAGGAGCATATGAGGCATTCGAATTATGTCTTACAAAGGCTACAATAGGAGAAATTATTATTGAATTTGAAGAAGTGTTCACTCCTTAAAGAAGAGCTAGTGTACTTGGGTTTTGTAATTTTTGCTGAAGGGTTGAAGATGTATCTGGAGAAGATCAAGGCAATCGTGGAGTGGCCTTCACCCAAGAGTGTTTTTGAGGTAAGAAGTTTTCATGCTCTTGCTAGCTTTTATAGAAAATTTATTAAGAGTTTTAGTAATATTAATGCACCTATTATTGAGACCATAAAGAAGGACAAACAACCATTTAGGTGGATTGCTAAAGTAGAAATAGTATTTCAGCTGTTAAAGAAGAAAATCAGTGAAAAGCCTATTTTGGTTCTACTTGATTTTAGTAAGCCTTTCCAAGTGAAGTGTGATGCCAGCAGAGAAGCAATTGGAGGTGTTTTAAGCCAGGAATATAGACCAATAGCCTATTTTAGTGAAAAGCTAAATGATTAAAAAAGGAAGTATTCTTCTTATGACAAGGAGCTCTATGCAGTTGTGTAGCCATTGAAGAAATGGAGGCATTATCTAATGTTAAAGGAGTTCATACTTTATTCAGATAACCATGCACTACAGTATATTATGCAACAGCCAAAGTTTAACTAGAAACATGCTAAATGGGTAGAGAATCTTCAAGGTTTCCATTTTGTTTTGAAGCATATAAATGGCCAATCAAACAAAGTTACAGACGCCTTAAGTAGGAGGAATGTATTATTTCAAGAGAGTCAAATCCAAATGTTGGGTTTTGATTTTCTTAAAGAAATGTATGAAATACATCTAGATTGTAAAGAGACATTTGAAGCTTGTAAAAATCGTGTTTTGATGGATAGGAGTAAATGGTTGGATTACTTCTTACAATACGGGCAGTTCTTTAATAAAAGTTAGTTGTGCATACCAAACTACTCAATGAGGGAGAATTAAATCAAAGAAAAACATAGTGGAGGAGTTGCAGGACATTTTGGTGTAGAGAAGACTTTTGAATAGTTGAAGAGATTTTATTTCTGGCCGAAAATGAGATCGGAAGTGGAGAATTATGTGAAAACTTGCAAAGTCTATCAACATGCAAAGAGAAGGAGCCAAAACACAGGTTTGTATATTCCATTACAAATTCCAGATAGGCCTTGGGATATGGTAAGTATGGAATTTTGTTTTGGGTTTACCAAAGACTCAAAGAGGTAATGATTCAATTTTTGTTGTAGTGGATAGATTTTAAAAAATGGCACACTTTATTCCATGTTATAAGACTAGTAATGCTTCTCACATTGCTAATTTTTTTTCAAGGAGGTTGTAAGATTGCATGGGTTGCCTAAGAATATTGTCTTAGATAGGGATTGCAAATTTGTTGGACATTTCTAGAGGACATTATGGAAGAAGCTGGGAACTATACTAAGTTTCAACTCTGCCTGTCATCCACAAA
>APFE031062502.1:130592-143721 GCA_000404065.3 Pinus taeda | reverse complement strand
TATTTCCAATTCTGGTTGTAAGCATATTTCAGTATTTTCCATTAATGAAATGAAGTATTATTTCCGCTGCATCTCTTTATTCATGGTTATCGCATCTCTGTATTTATGGTTATCTCTGTAATCTATTCCTTTCCTGTTTAAATCCGGATCACCAGTGTACTCACGTATACCGTGAATTCAATAAGGAAGCAAGCGAGCTTTCTAAACAGGCGCTGGCCTGCATTCGGGGGATGCTCGAGATCCATGACCAGCAAAGAGATCAAATGGTAGTTTTAATAGTTGGAACCCCGTGACGCTGAAGGCTATAATATGTTTTTTATAATGAACTCTTTAACTATGACAATATGGAAGCAAACAAGCATGTAGTGATCATTTTTTTATGCAAGGGGCATAGCGTGGGTGTAAGCATCTCATTTTTTTTCTTTTTTTTCTTGTCAAGAATATGAGTTGGATAGAGGTTGGGATTTTTAGCCCAAAAAGCGCTTGTAAAAGTCCTCATACACAACTTTTCTATTTATTTAAATAAAATAAGATATATATATATATATATATATATATTATATATAATATATATAATATATATAGATATATATAAGATATATATATATATATATATTATATATATATATATATATATATATATATATATATATATAGTAGATATGAATTTTAAATTAATAATTGTATTAACAGAAACTTTCTAATCCAGTATGGAAGAAGAGTTATGATGTCATGTTATATAAATATTTTGACTCAATAAATTACATAAAATAATAAATAGAATAAAATTTTAAAATATTAAATAAAAATTAATACTTATAATTATAATTAATAATCAAACTAATCTAGGAAGTGAAAGGGAAGGTCACCTAGAAAAACTCGAGGTGACGGACTAGTTTCACAAAGAGTTCTAGGGTTTAACTAAGAGAGTGATAGAGGGCATTAGGCACCCATGGAGGCCCTGGGAGGAGGGAGCTCCACTTCCTCCTATAGTAATGTGGTTTCAAACAGAGGAAGAGGAGGGAATAAGAACAAACCTCCACAACCTTTGGAGGTCAAGACAAAAACACTAAAACTCAGAAGGCGGAAAGCAGCAAAACCCATGTAGATCAAGGGGACCACGAAGAAGATTGAAAGGAGGAGAAAGCGGAAGACAGAGGTCAGGGAATAGAGAACAGAGCCAAGATGGGGCCCTGTAAACCCAAGACCATAACTAAACCTCGGGTTATTCTGAATGATCCAGCTCTGCAAGCACACAGGGATGACACGGCAAACTATGCCATCATTTGCAAATTTATGGGAATCTGGCTGTCAGAGAAAGTGTTGTACACCTAGATAAAATACAACAGGAAACCAAAGGGGGAGTTAAATATACATCTTGGATCCAAAGTTTTTTTACAGTGGTGTTCATTAACATGGAAGACAGAGATAGGATTTTTGAAGGAGGACCATACTTCTTTGCAGCTGTTGGTCTCTATATGCAGCCATGTACGATGAACTTTGTGCCAGAATGAGAAACCTTTACTTCGGTACCTGTATGGATTAGTTTCTACTCCTTGCCTTTATATTACTAGATGCCAGAGTCTTTAAAATCTTTAAGCAATAAATTAGGTCATTTCTTAAAAATTTCAGAGGCAACTCTACGGGGAAAATACACCTCCTATGCCCGTATATGTGTGGAGATGGACCTATCAGGAGCCTTTCCAGATGAGGTCATTCTAGAAGTCTATGACGAAGAATGGGTTCAAACAGTTGACTATGAACATATCTCGTTCAGATGCCACAATTGTCATGAGCATGGGCACCTATCTAGAGGTTGTCCTCTTAATAGAGGAGGAAAACCTAAACACCAGCAAAGGGAAAGACCAGACAGGTTTCACCAAAGTAAGAGGAAAAGGAAAAGGAGGGTGGAAGGAAGACATTAAAAAACCCTATTTAAAATGATAACAAAACAATAAGTCACAATAGTTTTGAGATCTTAGGAGAAAAAGAAGTAGACGGAGGTGATCAAGAGAGTACAGAGAATCAGTCAACAAGGGGGGAAGGAAAAGAGACCAACATGGAGTTCAGTCAGGAACAGAATGAACAAACGAAGGACCCTTTGAGTACCATGGAAATAGAAAAAGACCAGGAAATGACTCAAATTGAAAGTGGTACAGAGGACCAAGACTTACAGGAGATCCTAGAAAGGGAGAACCTGGAGCTGGAAAAGTTCCTAGAACAAGGAGGAAACTTGGGAATAAACTTCATCCCTTAGGAGGATGTGGACAAGGTACAACAGATATTCCTTAACAAGTCACATCAAACAACTACAATAGTCAAAAGAGGACATGATAACCAGGAAAATAAAGGAACTTCCTCAATAGGATTAATAACAGGAAAACTGACAAAAAATCCAGGTAAAAGGAGGGGAAGAAAAAGACAGAAAGAACTACTGTTGGAATGTGGAAAACTCATGATTGACTCAGTAAGGATGAAAGATCTTTCCAGTTACTCCATTAAAATCCCACCTCAATGAAAATCACAACCTGGAACATTAGAGGACTAGGGAGCAGAAGAAAACAAGGAGCCTAGGTAACAAGATCAGAGAGGAAAAAACTGAGATAGTATTCATACAGGAAACAAAATGCTCAGTGGAGAAGATCCGCGAGAAACATAGAAAATGGTTAAATAGATATGGATACCTTGAAGTTAAGGTAAATAAATTTGCTGGTGGCATTCTCACTCTATGGGATCCATAGAAATTTGGTGTGATTGATGCAGAGGCATCCAAACATCACCTTTCTCAGATTTTCCAACCGGTGGGTGACAGAAAATGCTACATGATCACCAATTTCTATGGTCCGCAGCCAATGGAGGACAAACTTCGACTCCTCACAACGCTGGAGGATTTGAAGAAGAGATACCTAGCTCTACCCTGGATTCTTGGAGGAGATTTTAACATGACAAAATCACTCATGGAAAAGAAAGGAGGAACTAGAACACTTAGTAGAGATTCAGTTGCCTTCCAGAACTTCATCACCAATATGAAATTGGTTGATATGGAAACAAGGAATGGAATCTACACTTGAAATAAAAAAAGAGGGGGCCATACCCAAGTAGCCTCAAAATTGGACAGATTCGTTGTTTCAGAGGAACTTCTTCTCATGGGAATCAACATTACTGCGCACATACTGCCTTTTGGAGGTTCATATCACTGGCCTATCCAATTGGAAGCTTCTTTTTTTGGTAAACCAAGGAATGCACCCTTCAGATTTGAGAATGCTTGGCTCACACACTCAAATTTCCTCACAAACATTGAAAAATGGTGGAAGGAAGAGCTTCACCTTCAACATACAAAGATGTTCCTTCTACACTGCAAGCTCAAACACATTAAAGATAGACTCAAATAGTGGAATAAAAAGGAACTTGGTAATATCTTCAAAGATAAAGGAGATGTGGAAAAGAAACTAAAGGAAATAAACCATATTCTTATCACAGAAGGCTATACAGATGAAAGGAAAGAGATGGCAGAGTCACTCCAGCAGGAATGGGATAACAGATGTCTTCAAGAGGAAATATTCCTGAGACAAAAATCCAGAGTTCAATGGATTAAAGAAGGGGAGAGAAACACCAAATTCTTTCACAGATCCACCATAGCTCACATAAACAACAATATAATTGTGAAACTTAAAGATCAACATGGAATAGAAAGAAACACTCATGAAGAGATGGAGAAGGTTCTAGTCCAGCATTTTCACAAAATTGTGGAGGAAACCTCAAAAGATAGAACCTAGTTTACAGAAACATTTGCTCAGTACATTCCTAAATTGGTTACTAGAGAAGATAATTACAATCTCAACAAACCAGTTACAGAGGAAGAAATTAAGGAATCCGTTAAAGAGATGCACAATGGGAAAGCACCAGGCTTAGATGGCTTCAATGTGGACTTTTTCAAAGCTTGTTGGAGGATAGTTAAAATGTTTATCCTGGAAGCAGTGGAAGACTCTCAATGTTTTAAGATAGTCTTAAAGGTACTCAATGAATCTTTCATAGCCTTAATCCCCAAACGGAAAAGGCCACCACTCCAGATAGATTTAGACCTATAGCACTATGCAATGTTGTATACAAAATAATATCCAAAGTAATTTCCAACTGTCTCAAACTACTCCTCCCAACCCTAGTGTCAGAGGAGCAAAAGGGATATGTGGAAGGGAGACAAGTTCTAGATAGCATAATTCAAGCACATGAAATGGTCCATTCTTCTCACCACCAATAAGCATGAGGGAATGATAATTCAGCTAGACATAGCAAAGGCCTATGACAAACTTAGATGGTCATACATAAGAGCAATATTAAAAGCCTATGGCTTTGGTTACAATTGGATTAAATGGGTTATGGCACTAGTCACCACCACCAACTGTTCAATTCTTCTCAATAGCTCTCCCTCTGAAACCTTCAAGCCTTCTAGAGGTCTCAAGCAAGGCGATCCTCTTTCTCCTTTCCTTTTCATTCTAATGATGGACGGGTTAGGAAGAGCAATCAAAGCTGCTAAGGAGGAAGGGAGAATTCAGGGTCTGAGATTCACTCAAGGTGGGCACATGGTGACACATCAACAATTTGTGGATGATACTATGCTTGAAGGTACACCCATTGTCAAGGAAGCCAAAGCATTCAAGCAGATTCTAAGTGAGTTTGCTCGGGCAGCAGGCACAGAGGTAAGTCTTACCAAATCAAAGATTTTATTTTTCAATATAGATATTTCAATGCAAAGAAATATTTCCATAATTTTTTTCTTTCAAAGGGAGTCACTGCCTGCACAATACCTGGGAATTCCCCTCACCGACAAACCGCTACACAAGGATATCTGGGAGCCTGTTCTTAATAAGATGAAAGATAAGATTAGAAAATGGACAAATAGAGCACTAAATCTAGCAAGGAGACTGATTCTAACTAAGGATACCCTCCAAAGTATCCCTATTTATATGCTTTCAGCCATTCCGACACCAAATGGTGTAATTACTAATATAAGAAATATTCGGAGAGAATTTCTTTGGGGGAAAGTTGAATAAAAGAAGAAATGGGTCCTTGTGGCATGGGACAGGGTATGCAAACCTAAGTCCCATGGTGGTTTGGGTCTTCATGACCCAGGAATTCTTAATAGAATTCTTGGAGCCAAAATTTGGTGGATATGGCTAAAGGAAATACAAGCCCCCTGGGCAAAACTATGGAAGAAAAAATATGCAAGAGGGTGGCAGGAGAAGAAACTCATTAGAATGACAGGACAAGTTAAAGGTTTTGCAATATGGAATAGGGCATGGGAGAATAGGGCCCTAGTCCAAAATCACAGTTTCTGGGAGATAAGAAATGGAAATTTGGCCTGGTTCTGGGAGGATAATTGGCAGCAGGAGGACAATCTCCGAAGTGAAGAATTAGCAGACATTCACACCGATACCATCAACAAAGGATTAAGGTGGGTACATGACTATTGGAACCAATCAAGTAACAATGAGAAATGGAGATCATGGAAACTTCCAAAATACAGTGGAATGGGCACGTTGCACACTCAAGCTATAGCCCTTAAAGGTCTTTTAGACAACAGGCAAATCTTGACCTCAACCTTGGACGATCAACTAAGATGGGGAAAGAACAAGGCAGGTCTCTTCAACCTTAACGAGGCCAAAAATAGATTTAGGGCTTAACCTTCCAAACATTGATAAGATGTGGAAAGAACTCTAGGATAATCCTCATTGGATGAAAGTCAAACTGTTCAAGTGGCTGGTTCAACAGGGCAAGATTCTGACATGGGATAACCTAAGAAAAAGAGGCTTTGTTGGCCCCTCAAGATGTCACTTATGTAGACAACAGGAAGAAACTACAAATCATCTCTTGAATAGATGCACTTTCACTACAATACTTTGGAATTGGGTGGGAGAAGTCTTCGAGCAGATAGACAGAAATGTAAATGACATCATTGCTACTTTGAAAAAATGGTGGAAATTTCTTTAGATAATGAGATCATTAACTCCGCCTAGATGTTGGTCTCAGGATTCATAATCTGGAATGTTTGGAAGGAGCGCAACAACAGGATTTTCAAGGATAAAGCGAGTCTGGTGAGCAGCATCCTTAAGCTAATCCTTAAACAACTCAAAAAGACTGTTCACATCCTCGGAGGTGGAGCCACTGGCAAACCCGTCGAATATAGAGAGGCTAGAATACTGAAGAAGTTAGAGCTCAAGGTTCATCCCCCTCAAGGTTCTATGCAGATCAACAAGAATACCTCAGCAAAAAAGGCTTCATGGCAACCCCCTTCACATGGCTTTTTAAAATTTAACATTGATGGGGCATCAAAAGGGAATCCGGGAGAAGCTAGATACGGAGGGGTCATGAGGGATGAGGAAGGAAACATACAAATCATCTTCCATAGTTATCTAGGAAAAGCTACCAACAATATGGCTGAGCTCATGGCGATGAAATTATGCCTGGAAATACTGCTTAAGTACAACATTCACAATGTCATCATTGAGACTAACTCGGAATTAGTCATTAACTCAGTGAAGAAGATAAATGCTAGTGTTGTAGCAGAGAAAATCTCAGGACATTGGCGGCTTCTGCAAGTCTACCAAAGAATCCAAGCGCACTTAAGAATGTTGAGAACTCTTAGGTTGGTGCATGTCTACAGGGAAGCGAACAAAGTTACAGAATGGCTTGCCAATGAGGGGATTCGAAACAAGCATATCGACTTGTGTTGCTGGTGGGAGGAGGTAATGGATGACAGGTTGAAGGAGGAATGCTCATCCCGGGCCCTCAGCGATAGACATTAATATCAACAAAAATCAAGAGAAAGAATTTTACTTTATGAAAATGATGGATAAGTTCAGTTCAGATGGCCCATCAATGAAGATACACTGTCAGTTTTCTAAGGGAGCTTCCAGAAACAGAGGTAGATATCTATTCACAGGAGGAATGATTCCATGGAAGACGAAGGTGTCAAAAGGAAGAGATTACTCAAGTCAAAAATTGCCCGAGACATACCACCTACTTCAGGCAACCTCTATCCTGGGAGAAGTTTTCCCGAAAGACAAGCGATGCCATTCAATAGGAGACGTGTGAAGGTGAATGGACAATGATTACTGCCTTCATCGCTAGGTATCTAGTGAGCAGTTGTGTGGTCCAATTTGGTCTGTGGCCATCAAATCTGGAGAGGGAAGATCATTGGCCACCTTTTGGTGTGCAAGTTGATGGGGTTGAAAGGCTAAAACCACTTATGGTTTACCACCTTCATCGGGCATCTTCCAGACCAAAGACGGTTTTAATGAAGAGCCAGTGATTCCACTCAGAAAGCAACACGTGGTGGAGGACCGAAAAAGCAAACCACCTTCATCGCGAGGTATTCAGCGGGCTTTTTAAGTTGTGCGATATGAACTCCAACTATTGGATCAGAAGGAAACGATCAACAGTCAGTGTTGATTGTGCGACTTTAGGGTTTTCGCGAGCAGTTGTGTGGGCCGATTTGGTTTGTGGCCGTTAGATCTAGATAGGGAAGATCAACAGTCACCTTTTGGTGTGCATGTTGGTGGGGCCATAAGGATAAAACCACTAATGGTTTACCACCCTCATCGGGCGCCTTCCAAACCAAAGACAGTATTAAGGAAAAGCCAACGATTCCACTCAAGAAGCAACACATGGCAGAGGACCGAAAAACAAACTGCCTTCATTGTGCGGTATTCAGCGGGCTTTTTAAGCCGCGCAATATGGACTACAGTCGTTGGATTAGAAGGAGAAGATCAGCAGTTAGCATTGATCGGGCAACTTTAGTTTTTTTTGAAAACTGCGCCCCTGCGCGGGTTGAATCTTGACTGTCGATTGTTAGATGATGGCTCTCCGGTCAGTTTTGGGCAATCCAGACCTTGTCTCGGTTTGATTTTTTAAGGTTTTTTTTGGGCACTTAGGGTATTTTCACTCCCCTTTGTAGGAGTTTGTGCCTCTTGGAATTTGTTGTAACATGTGTAAAATATTTTTTACCTAAGTTAATAGAAGGATCGTCTCTTGCTTAAGCAAAAAAATAAAAATAAATAAATAAGTAAATAAAATTAAAAAATTAAACTAATCTAGATTTTCATAAATTTTTATTTATAGATATCAAATGAGATCAAATCTCTTTCTATCAAAAAGAGATTTACACCTCAAAAGAGTTAATCCCTCACTTAATATATCCAATGTTCAAATAATTTTTTTAACACTTAATAGATCCAAAATTAATATAAACATCTCTTACCATATTATAATAATATACTGCATAATAAAACCGTCGCTTTCATACTGATTCCTTCTCGACACTGTCCTGTGTATCACCTACAAACTATCCTTAACCCTTAATATATCCAAAGTTAAAATATTTTTTTAACACTTAATAGATCCAAAATTAATATAAACATCTGAACTTACCATATTATAATAATATACTGCATAATAAAATCGCTTTCATACTGATTCCTTCTCGACACTGTCCTGTGTATCACCTACAAACTACCCTTAACCCTAGTAGAGTCCCTTTCATACTAGAGTCCCTCTCAACGTTGTCATTTGTATCACCTACAAACTGCCCTTACCCCTACAAAGATAAATGAACAAGCCAATCACTTATAACCACAAGTCCAACCCTTGTCACCTTTTCCTATGAAAAATTCTTCTAGGTTGACACAAGTCCAACCCTTGTGCTTTGTAACGAACAAAGAGTGACACGTTGAGTAAATGTTTTGGATTTTCAATGAAAACAACACTAAGAAGAAAGTAAAAGAAGAGAAAGGCGACCTCTTTGTAAAGAGACACACGTCGAATTAAAGGATTTGAAAACAGCGTTGCATTAATAGCAAGATCTGGATAACAATGGGCATTATGGATAACGAAGATAAAATTTCATAGGATCCCATAATGGGTGACTCTCCCTTCATGATAGTGGGAGTTAATTGGGATTTGATTATGTTAATTTCTGTCTTTTTTAAGATGTGATTATAGATATCACATCAAGTTATGAAGTACCATTTTAATTTCATAATAATAATGGATGATGAAATTACTAATTTATTTAATAAGTGTATCGAAATTATTTTATAATGGATCACATTGCAACTATTTTGTGTGTAAAATGTATTTTCTTATAATCATTTTCATTTTTATATATAATAATCATGTTTTATATAATGTTATATAAGTTTTTTTTAATATATGAGTTATTTATTATCATTTATTGATTATCTTTTCCAACTTCTTTAGGATTCAATGAACTATATGATTGGTGTGTTTTTTATAAAATATGTTATTTTAAGGTTTCATGTTGTCTCATTGAAGTCTTTTACTAGCATTATGTTTTTTTTTCTTTTAAAATTTTCTATCCTTGAGTATGTGGTAGTACAACTTTATTGTTTAGTTTTAGTTTTTTATAAAATTCTAATATAGAGTAGAATAGCTTGTTGTTAAAAAGGTATTTGCGCTTCTATCTTGTGTTCTAAGCTAGACACATTGATTATTTTTTTCTATTTTCTACAATTTTATGTTATTTTGCATCACTTCCTTTATGATTACTTAATTTTGTATGACTATAATTTGTATTGTTAAATTTAACGAGATTTGTGTTATATGAATTTCAACTATTACTATGATCTCATGTCCTTATGCTAGCAACCCCAAATTGTAACTCCTCCAAAGGTAGCCCCTCAGTAACTCCATATCATTATTTCCAGTTTCCTTGGGTCATGTAGGCTACAACTCACTATTTTAAGTTCATTACTCTAAACTCTTCAATATTGGCTTTATTGTTCCAACAAATGACCACTTGACTAGGTTGCTTTCTTCTTTCATCGACATTCTTTTTCATTATTTCTTCTTGCAGGATGGGATGGTGAGATCATAATCAATGAATAATTTGGCTCTCTTTAACCTCCTCCTTCCTTGCATGATTTGAGCTTTCTCTCATTCATTTTGGAGTGTGACCTTGAATGTTATTGATCTAGCCTCTTAGATCAAGTGTTTACCCATCCATCAAGAGATATATCTCAAGAAGGCTATCATTATCCCTATCAGTATTATGTCATTATCTATGTTTTTTTCTTCACTCCATGGATTATAATATTATTAGGCATGCTTCATGACTCATGTTCATCTAGGATAATAGATCTCACCTCCTTGCATGTAACCGTTTTACTTTCCCAAGCCTCTCCCTGCTATGTATTAGTAATATTTACCCAAGTTTTGGAGTTTTGGAGTTTTGGAACCATTCTTTGAACTCAGTTTCTAGTTCTTCAGCCCTAACCAATAATGTCTTCATTTCCTCAGACATTAGGTTTTCCTATCTAATATTTCCTTCCTCTAGAGACAACAACCTCACTTCTTACTATTGATCTTCTAATTGTTTTATGTGTTTTGAAAGTGTTGGTTTTCTAAATTAGTTCCTTCGAGGAATAATTCCAAGGTTTGGATGGCTTTTTGTTAGCCCAATATTTTGTTTTGATTAATGGATTCTCTGTTCTCTTCCATTCCCAACTTGATTCCTAGGCCCCAAATGGTGTTTAGGTCCATTCATTTGATTAATAGTATTTCATCCACTATTTTTCTTGGAGCTTCAATTTATTTCTATAAAGATAAATCGATCACCTCCAATATTAGGTATATGAAGTGATGGTTAATCTATGGTGTTTTTCTGGTTCTTCCTTTCTCCTCTTCTTATGAGAATTTCAACATCAACATTAATATCATTTCCTTCCCTTTCTTCAACTATTCTATCAGCATAGTCATTCGTGGTTATGGAATCGAAGTTATCAACTTTCATTAGTGATGTTTCTATTCGTGTTTCATATTCAATAGTCTTGATCTCTATTTCAATATCCTCAAATGCACCATTGGAATTTAGTGACTTATTCATTAACCCTCCTAGCATTTTGAAATGTATTTATGGCATAATCATCTTTGCATGGAGAGCTATCATCCTACTAAACTAACCTGCACTCATCCAAACTAGGGTGTCCATCCATGCCATGGTGTATGTCCTTTCTATTTGCATGACTTTGTCGTTATAAATTCTCTAAATCACCACTCCATTAAAACATATTTTAATAGGTTCTTATAAGTTCTCATGTCTTATAACTTGGAAGTATAGAATTTCAAAGAATTCTTTAGTTCCTTTTTACTATAATCATAGTTCATGCATCTCTAGTTGAAACTATACAATTACCTCACTATTGTTGAAATTTTCAATGTGAATAAAACCCTATGCTGATTGGCATTTTTCAGCATCATAGAAAAATTATTCCTCTAACATTTTAGTCAAATAATCCTTCGCGTCCTTTGTGGTTTAAATTATTTATCTCTTGTATAATTCTTTGAATTATATCACTTTCTATTAATCTAGATTTCGATTTTTCAAACATGCATATGATATTGTGTTAAAGTTGGCAACTAGGGCTAAATTCCAGTTTGGACAGATCATTCGATGGAGATAATTATTGCATTGAATTCCTCTTTTCGAAAAGGACGAAAATTGACCTAAAGGTCACCAAATTTGGACAAGGGGAAATATGTTTTTGAAGTGAAGCCCACACATGTGAAAATTATCAAGGTCAACATCATCATCATGTAGTCTAATGAAGCCCAACAGACATGAATTTTGACCCTCAACAATTCATATAAATAAAAGAGACATCCACCCTCATTTGGTGACCATCATCACACAACACATTCTTCTCTTTCCTCATCAGATTGGCTCGTACACCTCATTGGGTAGTTGACCATTTCACGTGTGGCAGAAAGGAGGAAAGATTTTAGGAGGCTAAAAATCTAAAGTTGTCTGCAACTTTGACCAGTGTTGACCAACGTTGACTTTGACATTCTAGGCAAAATTTCAGTTCGATATTTTGGGCATCTTTCTATTTTGGTAGGTTGTATTATTTCACACAAAAACAAAAATGGTCTAGGCATTGTGACTTGGGCTGATTGCAAAGATAAATTGCACATTTTTACCATAGAAATTCTCTCTCCTTTGATCGATTTTTACTAGACTTTAGAGGACGTTTTTGGTTTAACTTTGACCAGAAAGAGAGGTCACATTTCTCTCTCCTTTGACTGAGTTGTTGTGAGAGGATTTGGCCAAACTTTGATTGTTGTTAACTTTCTGGTCACAGAAGAATTTGATTGCTGCTGACTGAGGGCATAATTGCATATATGACTAGGCTATTTTGGATAGTGGTATTGATCATCTATTTGCAAGTCAATTTTGAATTTATTGTACTCTTTCTCTCTCCGCTGAACTTTTGATATTTACAATAAGAAGAATTGATCAATGGTTTTCCCCATCTTGGGGTTTTCCTCGACATTATCCAAATATTGGTGTTCTCATATCTTGGTTTATCTTATGCATTTTATTTTATTTTCCCAAGGAAAAATCGTAATCTTTCATTAGTTTTGAAAAATTACATACAATAGATGCTTGATAGCATATGCATCAATTGTCTCTGTCAAATAAGTCACAAAATTCCATCAAAAACCATTCTTGTAATCGCTGAAAAAAGAAACATAATCACCACGCAGGGTGATAGCCAGAGTGTGTCTAATATGCATGTTCAAAAACTGTGAGATCTAGAATATATACACCACGTAGGGTGATCTGATAAATAAACTATGATATATACAGTATAATTTATAACCAAGAACTTTTTAGCAAAAAATTAGGTTCCATCAACCTGATGATATGCCTGATCTATGTATGGCCTGTGATACTATTGGTATTGTGTAGTACCCTCTACTCATGTATCATCCACTGTCCTCTCCGAAGTAGTGTGGCCTCCTTGGAAAGGCTGTAAGTGTTGTCGTTATGCTCCCTGTAAATATGATGACATATTATGGAATTAAAATTTGATTTGAAAATATTCACTTCATCCAAAATATGTCTAAGTGTGTGTGCATGACAGATCGTGATATTATTGAACCAATTAATAATGATTCTGGAGTTTCCGAAGATCTTGTAGGTTTTAACCCCGTACAGAAATTACCTGCATACGAATTCTAAATCACAGAAAATTAAACAATGCGAGAGCATAACACATAAAAACACATATGCACAGATATTTTCCCCTGGATCCCAAAACCGAGACTACCA
>APFE031062502.1:106902-127270 GCA_000404065.3 Pinus taeda | reverse complement strand
GATTTTTCATTATGTTCCTTTCAATGTTACAATACATATTTATACATTCCGAAGCATCCAATACCATGGACCGAAAACTATCGCGTCCAAAACCATGGACCGAAAACCATCGTGTCCAAAAAACATGGGCAAAAATCATGCACAAAACCATAGGTGGGTTCGCCCAACCTAACATAGGGTCCAAAACCAAAATTTTCCAGGGCGCTCCCCTGGACCCCATAAAGTGGGGTTACAGGTACCCCTCAAACCCCCTGTTAACTATGTGGAAAGAATATAACACAACCCAACAGATTTGTATATTTCTACAGTCATGGCTTACAATGAAATGTAATAAATGGCGAAGGGTAATAAGTTCTACAAAGTTGTTTGTTCCTTTGCCCAGTCCCAACTTGACCCTGTAATAATGATGTTCAAAGAGGTAAAGTAGAAAGCCACACCCACACCCATGTTGCTAAGTGGCTCCATTGAAGAAAGCCCATGGGATGGAATCGTCAATGGGTTCGGGTGCTAGTGGTCAATGAGGTCGCGGCTTTGTATATTCGGGGAGCTCGTGATATGCAAAGATGATTTTAGTAGTGATAAACTTCCATTTGATTACACAGTCATCGAAGATCATTCTGTTTCGTGCCAACCATATTGACCAGCATATATTTAGAGGAAGGTAGAGCAAATTGGATCCTGAATGTGAGCTGTGCCAGGAATTCCATGCTTGGATGATGTTATCCCCTTCCCAACTACCAGAACAATGAATATTTGTTGCAACAGATCTCCAAAGATTGACCATCAATTCGCATTTTAGAAAAAGGTGCTCAGTCGATTCGGAGGCTTGCTTACATAGAACACACTAGTATGGTCTGTGGATGGCTCTATGTGTTAGGGATTCCCCAGTGGGTACTTTGTTGCTGAGTACACACCAAAAGAAGAGCTTGGTTTGGGGAGGGGAATTTAGTTTCCAGATGGCCTACCACCACCAGTCATGCATGCACTCTGGTTTTTTGTTATGTAGCAGTCCCAAATAACCAACCTTTGGGGTGTAGATTCCATTTTCTGCCAAGCACCACATGATTTCATTCGAACCCTCTTTTATTCTGATATGTGACTCGGTCAAGGTAGTAGTGTAATTGTTCCATAATTAGTGCAAATGAGGTGGAATATTTAACTGAATTGTAGATTCCTAGGCCTGTGCAAAAATGAAGGAATTAACCTGATCTACAATATGGGAAATCACACTGATGTCTCTCTAATTTAAGTGGAGGATTAGTTGTCTCGTAAGCTAGAAATGCCCACCTCCCCCCGTCGAGGGGTCCAAACCAATGCACGCTTTTGTTCCATCATTTATCCACCATGCCAGATGATTGCAAATGTGCGGGAGAGAATGGAGTAGTGCTTTCCAGACTGATGAGATACCAATCCTTGTCCATTGCGGTAGCCTTACCCAGTCCATGATTTGGAGAGGCCATATATATTTATGATATGTAACAGAAGTCCAGAGGTTGTGTTTGTTGATGAATGTCCAACCCATATTTGCTGCCAAGGCTTGTGCAAAAAGGGTTAAATCTTTGAGTCCCCACCCTCCCCATTTTTTGGGCAAGGCAATCTTATTCTAGCTAACCCAGGCAAATGTTCTCTTATCATGATTACCATTCCAAATATATCTGGTGCAAATCTGTTGGAGGTGGGAAAGTATACTTCTGGGTATTCATGCTAAAGCCATCCAGAATATAGGGGTAGCCTCCAAGACTGATTTTATAAGAACTAGTCTTCCAGCTCTAGACAAGAAGTGGTGGCACCAATTTGTTAGCCTTTTCTCCAATTTAATGACCAACCAAATCCAATTTGCAATTTTTTGGCTCAGGGGTTTGATCCAAAAACCCAGGTATTTGAATCCATGGTTAAGAGGGCATATACAATAGGGGAAATGCTGATGTGAAAATTGAGATTCATGGATAGATGTGTGAGCCAGAGTAATGGTAGATTTCCCATGATTTGCCAGCATACCTACGGCCTGAGAGAAAGTGGATAGAATCTTATCAAAGGATATCAAGTCTCCAATGCTGCCATCTAGAAATATAAGGACATCATCAACAAAAAGGAGGTGTGTGAAATAGCAATGATCATTTATTTTTAGACCGAAAAGTTTGCCACTTCGCTTTTCATGTGTTAATCAACTGAGTCCTTCCATGACAATGAGGAAGAGGGGGGGGGATAGTGGACATCCTTGTCTAAGTCCCCTTTCAGCATGGAAGAATGTGAAGCAGATCCATTTATGAGGACACTGAAGGAAGCTGATGAAATGCAATACATGGTCTAGGTGGTGAAAAGATACGGGAATCCCAGGTGTATAAGAAGCATTTTGATGTATAGCCAGCTAACATGGTTGAAAGCTTTTTCCAAGTCTACCTTTAGAATGATGCCTTCTAGCTTTCTGGATCTAATAGAGTGTATAGTCTCTTGTGCAGTGCCAATGCCTTCATGGATCTGTCGGTCTTCAAGAAAAGTGAACTGTTCAGGTGAAATATGACGAGATAGTATGGGTCTCATTTGATTGGCAATGATCTTGGAGATGATTTATAAAGACAATTGCAGAAAGAGATGGGGCAGAAGTCATTGAAGGATGATGGAGAATCTGTCTTTGGTATGAGGGCAATGAAGGTGGAATTTATGGCACCATACAATTTTCCCATAGTCCCGCGTTCCTCCACAACATTGACTAGGTCTTGTCCCAAGAGATCATAGAATGCCAAATAAAACTCAATAGTCCAGCCATCCAGCCCTGGGACTTTATCTTTTATGAACCACTTCAGGTTCCCCTCAAGTTCAACAAATGATACTGGTGAATTGAGTTCTTTTGTTGCCTCATCATCTACAAATCTAGTGAATTAGCCAGCCACTTGAAAAGTATCCACTAGATTGGTCTCTCAGGGAGATATGTATAGATCTCGGAAGTGCGTGGTATCCAAAAGAGATAACTTTTTGAAAGTGCTAGCAATACCTCCATCTGGAAGAGGCATTTTCTAGATTGTGTTAGCTACCTTTCTTCCCTTTGCAAATTTCTGAAAAAACTTTGTGTTATCATCTCCAGCTTGTAGCCATACTGCCCTACTCCTATGTCTCTAGGATTCTCCTCTTTCCTTCAGTATCTTGTCCTTCTGTTTCTCAAGCTCAATGAGATGTGATTTCTCATTTGTAGATGAAAATCCCCTATTGCTGTCATCCATAACTCCAATCAATTCAGGATCAATCATAGATAGGGTCTTGTGATCCTTCAGTTTTTTCTCCTTTGCCTGGAAGATGGATAGGTGTTTAAGCTAAGACAGATTGTGGCAGAATCCTTCAGCTAGTGATCTGTGGCTCGAGATGGGATGATATTTCTAGTAGTTTGTGACCATCTTGATGTATCCCATATCTTGTAGCCATACATGATTGAATTTGTATGGAGGCTTAGGTTTGGATTCAAGACCAACGATCTCCAAGTATATTGGGGAGTGGTCTGATATGCCCTCGGTGCCTACCCATTACCTATATATATTGAGTTGCTGCAACAAGGGCACCTTTATCAAAAATCGATCAAGCCTTCTAACCAGAGCTACATCCCCTACTCTTCTATTTATCCAAGTGGGCTAGGCCTTGATCATAGGGATATCTGCAAGGTTGTGTAGCTCTAGAGAATCCCTAAAGTAACCAGACAGGGGGTCTACTTGTGCTTGGGATCCCCAGGATTCCCCAAATGACCAGATCACCCCCGATGACCAGATGATGGAATGAAGTGATTTCGAGATTAAGAAAAGACTGCCAGAAATCTTCTCTCTGCTGACAAGGCCCATATACATTAATAACTCAGATATTCATACCCAGGTCGACAGAGAATATATCCATACCAATGAACCCTAATCCTCCCTAGGATGCTGAAATTTTTATAGTGCACGAGTCATATCCAATGGCTAATCCACGTGATCTACTCGCAGCATCAAGAGAGTAAAATAGCCAGCCAAGTTTTAATGATACTAGGGTTAGATTGATGAGATCAACATTCTGCAGGGTTTCTTACAGCATGATGATATCCACATGTTTGATTTCAAATAATCTATGCAGGGCTAGTTTTTTCGAGGCACAAGCCATGCCTCTGCAATTGAAAGATAGCGATTTCATGGTGGAACCCTCCCAAGGGTGTTCAAAGCTATAAGAACCCCTTCAAGAGTGGATTGTTTTCCATTGACTACTTCTGCTCCGACCTTCTGGATGGCTTTCGAAAGGTTAGACTTTCGGCGATGAGATGATTGAATAGCTGGGCCAGGGAAAGTGAGACCTAGTCTTGTGGAAGTATGGTTCTCCAGGATGAATCGAGATTGAAGGTTGTATGGATGAGATAGTTCCACTCGATCCATGTCTAATGGGTGGGGGGTGGAGGGGGGGAAGGAATAAATGGAGAGGTGGTGGAAATGGTGGGAGGAGGCGAGGTAAGTGCATAGGGAATGGAGGGAGAAATGGACTTAGAAGATGTAGTATCCAATGATGCACTACATGTAAGTGATAAAGATGTTACAGATGAGATAGGGAGAGAGTAAAGAGGAGTACCCGCTTTTCTTGTGGCCTCGACAATAGTAACTCGGTCATGAATCATTAAAGGTGATGGAATCCTATGTGCTTATTCCACAGCCCTGGAGGTTCTGACCCAATCAGGTGCTCTATGAGCTAGAACTGGAGTACTGGCCTGGTTGGCTACTACTTTACCTTTATGGATAGAATGTGTGCTCAGAGGATCAGATGTTTTCATGATCAATGGACATTCCTTATAGATGTGCCCTACCTTGTGGCATCTTTTGCAGCAAAAAGGGACACCTTCGTAGTCTAATATCTATATTCGAGTGTAACGCCTCCACTTTAATTTATTTTCTCCTCCAAGTCCTCTCGCGTATCCAAATGCACTAGGATACGAGACAAGGTTTGATTCTTGGTCTGAACGTAGGTCTTATCGTAGTCTAGGTATGTGCCAAGCGTGTTCCCCATCCTAACAAAAACTTCTTCAGACCAATACTGAAGAGGGAGACCTGGTAATCGAACCCAAATAGGTCCAGCTCCTATTTTCTCCCTTTCTGGGTCGAACAATGGACTCCATTTTTTAAGGAGGACCGGTGCCATATCAATATGCCAGTATTTGGCTAGAACTAGGTCTGTGTAGTCCTCCTTAGAAAAATGCAGTGCGAACCATCCCCTTGGTAGATTCTGGACCTCCAATAATTCTTTGAGGGTATTGCCCGAAATTTCCTTGACCCAGAGGGTTAATCTCTCCTCTGTGTAAGCCCTTCCCTGGACATGTCCAACTAGAACTGTGTTGGCCTTGTTCACAACTTATCCCATTGGGATGTTCTCTCCAAAAGAGATTGTGAGTTCCTTTGATGTGGCTTTCACACACTTTACCTTTTGCTTTCCAGTCTGCGGAGCTGATGGATGTCCCTGCAATGGATTCATGGATGTTCTGCCCTCCTGTTGATGCCGTGCTATTGATTTAACCCTAATCATGGGGGTTTCAAAGCATCTAGAAGGTGGTGTGCTAGGGTTTGATAAATTGGTACTGTGAGGGTCTCCAAATGCCTGAACCAATGTCTACAAAGGGTAATATAGGTGCAATTGGATTCCTGGAGGGCACGAATTGAAAGAAGGCGATGGTGGAGTGATGACAGTGAGCAAGTTCAAAGTCCCGGGTTAGAGCAGAGGACAATCAAGGCCAGGGGAATTAATGGAGAGCAAGCCAAATTGTAAAGAGGATGTGGTATGGCCAGGAAGGGTGACCACTGGGGCGGAGCAAGGGGGAATAGAAATGGAAGGCAGGAGCAAAAGAGAGTTTGTTCGATTAGGGTTAGGGCTCTGAAATATGGTCTAACTAGAATATGGGTCCAGGGAATAATCAACATCATCAAAATCCATGCTATCCTCCATGTTGAGGTAGGGAACTGACACCGAGACTGTTGGGAATAGTTGATCATGATGCAGGGAGACAGATGGTGACAGATGTCGGAAGGCTGAGGGTTTTGGTTAGCTGCAGTTGCTGTGGTTAGCTGCAGAGTACCATCGATTTAGCTTAACCCTTCGCTAGGCAAGCTGTGTGTGTGAGCCATTCTCCTCTCCAAGTTATCTATTCCCCCGCATTCCATGATTATTATTGCCTTGTGCATTTGATTATTTATCTTCTATCTATAGTTATTGTCAATTTGATTAATGGTTTATGTGATTTCTACTAGAAATTAAGTGGAAATTATCATTGGGCTAATAGAAGGACACTGAAGTAATTGTTTCAATCATCAAACATACCATTGTTATCTAAAATTAACATGGTATCAAAGCTCAAGTGAAGACAAATCCCAAGCAAGAGGGAAAATAAATCACTAAGAGAACTTTTGGAAAAATATTATTGGACAAGTCTCTATGGCCTCTACATCTTACTTCAATACTCAAGACAAGTTCAATGAAAAACTTGACTATCGTGCATGGAAAATGACTTTGGACCTGATTTTGGAGGACCACGACGTATTGGACTATGTGTAGGGAAAAGTGGTGGATCCTCCTTCAAATGCACCTACTGTTGCGAAACCAAAGTATAGAAAAGGTGAGGATAAAGAAAATAAAATTTTGATTGGCTCCATTCAAAAGCATTTGGTACCTATATTTCTGATTTTGAAATTTCTAAGGAAATATATGATAAGTCGGTTGGGATGTTTAAAGTTAACAATGTAGATCAAATTCTCTTTATCAAGAACAAGTTGAAGGATATCGAGATGGATAAAGGGGAGTATATCCAATCCTACTTCATGAGAATAACTCAAATCAAGAATGACCTGCTAACTATTGAATAAGTTGTTTCTGACATGGAGCTCACTCTCATTGCTCTTGGTGGCCTTTGAAGACCATGGCATATATTTACCACCACCATTCTCAATAATGACATGATACTTGGTTTCAATGAGTTATTGGCTAGATGCACTCAAGAAGAGACGAGGATGATGGATAGAGATAAATCAAGAAATGGAAATGAATCTATTGCTTTCTCTAAACATACAAAGAGGAAGAACGATGTTTGTCCAAGGAGATAGGGTCAAGGATCCAAGAAAGGATTCAAAGGAAGAGGCAAAGGAGGATGCTACAATTGTAATAGGTTTGGCTATTATGCTAGAGAGTTCCCTCACAAGAAGAATCCTCCAAGGGATGATGACGACAACAATAACAACAACAATTACAAAGGAAATGGAAATCAAAGGAATAATAAGTACAAAAGCAAAGGAAAGATGAATTCTCCAGCTGGTTAAAATGGAATAGTCAACCTCTCAAAAGGACAAGAAATGACTGGTATGATGAAAGTGTTGGATGTGGAGCTTGATTATCTTCTTGATTTAGAGGTATCTTTTCAGTCGCGTTTGGACTCCAATTCTCTACGAGAGGGTGTGGGGGGGCTACGCTCCCTCCTCCACTATTTCTACTTGGGGGGTTCAAGTGGGGGTTGGGATGTTTGGATCCCCCGCAATAGGGTTTCAGGGTCAGTGCCCCCGAAGCTAAAAGAAGATGAAAAATTGCCTTGTAAAATATTGTAATTTCGTATCCAATCTAGAATGTTCATTGGGTGGATATGATCTAGCGGTAGAAGTTATGTTAATTTAGGATTTTTTTCCCTAGAAGGATACCCTCGAATTATACGAGGGAATTGTATTGAGATTGTGTATTATTATTATGAGTGAGAAAGAGAGAGGAGACTGTGTGAGAAGGAATAGGAAATAACAACAGATTTGTTGTGGGTTGTATCTCTTCATTTTGTTGGATAATATAAAAGGAAGGACTGGTTGTTTCTCCATGGACGTAGCCCAAATTGGGTGAACCATGTATATATGTTTATCTCTTGTTCTATGCATTTCTATAGTTGTGTTTTCGAAATATTTTGTGTATTTTTTTTCTTCATTAATTAATTTCTAACAACTCGTATCAAAGTTGAAGGTTTATCTAACAGATAAGGTTCACCAAGGTTTCTAAACATTTAGATAAATTTCCATCCTTAAAATTTTCCTTAATCTTATAACACTAGTTTTGGGTGTTTTAGGTGTCTGTTGTTGTTGTGGACGTTGGTCATTTTGATTTTCAGGCACCTTTACTTTTTCTATGATCTCATCAAGCACTGTGTAATCTTTGTTTTCCTTTTCCTATTTTTTTCCCTGCATCTGATCCTTATACAAGCCCTTTTCATTGAATATGATATCTCTTCTCCTAATGATTTTGTGATTTTCATAGTCAGATAAGTGATAACCAAAATCATTAACTCCATATCCAATAAAGGTACATTTATTTGATTTTTCCCTAAGCTTTATTCTATTTTCTTTATTAATGTAGACAAAGGCTTCACAACCAAAAGTCTTTGAAATTGATTATCTTACTGTTTTACTTATCCATGTCTCCTTTGTAATACCACCGTCCAGGGAACTTGAAGACCCTTTGTTTATTAGATAAACAACAGTATCTACAACATCTACCCAAAATTTTAAGAGAATTCATTCTTGCAATATCATGCACCTTGCATGCTCCATGATTGTCCAGTTCATCCTTTCTGACACACCATTTTCTATGATGTTCCTGGAACTGTCTTCTCTCTGTGAATTCCATGCTCTAAACAATAGTTATCAAACTCTTTGTTGCAATATTCACCTCCATTTTCCAATCTTAGACACTCCAGTTTCTTTCCTCTGTCATTCTCAACCAAAGATTTCTATTTCTTGAAAGTATCAAATACATTGAATTTATTATGAATACAATAAATCCATATTTTCCTATCTGTATCATCAATAAATGTAACATCATCAATAAAAGTAACATAATAGCAAGAGCCATCGAGAGATGATACCTGAATAGGTCCCAATACATGTGTATATGCAAGCTCTATTTTTTCTCTCTTCTTTTACTTCCCAACTCTAATAAATCTATCTCTCTTATGTTTTCCATAGACACAATTTTCACAGGAATACAAATCAACATGATTCAAACCTAGACACAAATTTCTTCAGTGAAGAATCCACATCCCCTTCTCACTCATGTGCCTAAGCCTATGATGCTAGAATGCCATATCTACTCCTGTGGCTATCTCTACTATAGCTACAGTGTTGGTCCAAGATGATGATATGGGGACTAAACATCCAATTTATTATTTGAGTCAAAACCTCAACGATAATAAGATCAGATATACTCATGTAGAAATGTTAGCTTTAAAAGTCATTCAAGTCATCTAGAGACTTTTCCATTACATCTTGCTTCGCAAAACTACGGTCGTTTCGGATTGCAACCCTATGACATACATATTGTCACATTAATTGTGTGGGGGGGGGGGGGGGGGGGGAATAATCTAAGTGGATCATTATTATCCAAGAGTTTGACGTAGAATTCATCAATTCCAAGTTGAAGAAATCCTTAATTTTTGCCGAGCTAATGTGTGATTTCCCTTCCCTTGATGATGAATCTACATTTGAGGATTGCATCCCAGATGAGTCATTGTTCTGATCTCATCATCTCAACCATGGTATGGAGATTTTCTGATCTATCAACAAACCTAGACTTTCCAACCTAATACCTCTCTCTTATAGCAATGCCATACTCGGTACCGATCCCAAAATTATGTGATTATCGACAACACTATTTAATCTCGTGGTATCAATGTGATTTTATGAAGGTGCCTCACTGTTGAGGAGGACGAGAAATTCCTCAATGAATTCCACTCGGGGGCATGCAGAGGACACTTATCTGGTTACACTACCGCCACTTCTTCCACCTAGACGAGAGATGGGGGCAACTCACCTTGACAATCCTATCAGAAAGTAAATATCTTGTACCTGTATCTCGAGTAGATTCTCCCCAAACTTGAACACCTATGCCTGAATATCCCATGAGCGGACAAGATATTTCAACAACTCCATCTATTGTCTCTTACTAGGTAGCCATAATAGTTTTAATAGACCACAATTTTTGAGTGGCTGGATGGTATTAGGGACATTTGCCACATTCAAATATTGTTCCTCATGTTCTCTTTCTCTCCAAATGGATGTCATTTTGCGCTAATAGGCTCTTTCCCATACAAAAAACTTAACCAAATCTGAGCCATAACTGAAAGAAAACTTAGATAAATGCACCCAATGCACCCCAATAGTGTTTACCAGTGTTTCACCTCTGCTTGCAGTGTTTCTCTGCCTCTGTGCAATGCAATTTTCGACATGGGGGGTGTGTTGGTCCCAGGGATTTTTTTATGAACCCTAGGGGCCTCAAAACCCTAAACATTTTGCATGAAAACACAAAAATGGACTGTTTGTATTGTTTTCTACCTTTTCGGACGTAAGGGAGTACCTATGAAAAGGGACATTTGGAGTTTTTTTTTTTCGCCTCTTTTTCAAACTCTCTAAACATGAAAAATATGTTGAGTTTTACCATCATTGGACTCATAAAAACATCAAACAATGATGTTATCATCGATCATGATGGGTCTGAACCACTTTTCTCTAGGTTTGTTATACTCGGAGGGATTCATATGAAGGATTAACTTACATATCAAGTATATGTTATCCTCCTCAAGCTTGTTAAAAAATAAAGAGGTACTAACTAGTATGGTTGTGGAAATTGGAAAAACAAGGGATTCCATTTTTCTAATGGAAGAGAGGCACTCTTGAACATGACACTCTTTCACTTCATCTCAGTTGATGTTGGGTTTGATAATCTGCATGTCTTTTGGTTATCATACCATTTCCAAAGCCCCCATTTCAGTTTTGGGTCAATGTTGCCAACTCCATTTAGTGTCACCAGTGTGTTAAAGAGAAGTCATTTAGTTGATCTTTGCTACAATAATCTTATGCCTTCATTTCAAGTCTACCTTTCTTGATCCAGTTCCATGTCAACATCATTCTGATCATTTTATCTCAATCATGTGCTTCCTGTCGACATCAACACATCATCCAAGAAGTTGACTTAGAAACACACCTTTGGTACCTTTGTGCTTGCATACATCAGTGGCAAGTTTCCTCACTCTCAATGACATATTTACATCGATGGCCTTCGACTGAAAGACTCTGTGTGGTGTTTGACATCAAATCCTTTATTCACACCATGTGGATTGTAATATAGTTCCTTGAGAGCCATTAACATTATCAGTGGTTTCTCTCAAGTCCGTTAATGACTTACATCATTGGCCAGTAATGAGATGGTGTTTACCATCTTTGACTCTAGCTCATTGATTCATATGGTTAGATTCATACACTGGTTGATCGTGTGAACAAGATAGAAGACCCCATATCTATTTTCATCCATTCGGGTTGTGATTTTAGGAGCTATACAAAGATCAAAATGTATGATGGTCATGGTCATATAGACAGTCATCCAGTCATGGGTTCACCAGTTGCATCTGCGGACATGTCTTTTGATCATTGTACATGTTATGTTAGCTTATCAGCTGAGTATGGGTATGCCACCCTCAACAAACAAAGATTTTATGTTGTAAATGTATTGTAGTAGATGAAGCTCGCTAGTTGTCCTTGATTCCAACTTGTCACAAGGTAAAGCACTTTAGTCATTAGTCATCATATTTGACTTTACGATTTAGGGTTCATTATGTTATAGGCCATTTTTTCACATCCGAACAACGAGTCTCGTAATGGGATCATTAACATCCTATTCATCCTTGTCACCATCTTGCAAAAATCCCTAAGCATGTTCCTTGTATCCTCCAGAGTTTCAGTCCTAAATTGCTTCATTTGAGCCAGTTTGAGGACCAACACTCCATGTAATCCTACTAGGGTGCATTCACCAATAGGTGTCCCCCCTTTACACTTGCATTGGTTCTAGAAATCTAGGAGAATGATTGGGATTTCAGAAGCTTCATCTTCTAGGAGTTTCTAGAAGTTGTTTCAACTAGTTGCCTTGGATAAAACATTCCGATCCTATCCTACCCTAATTTGGAGTTTTCACAACTTATCCTTTGATCCTATCCCTCCATCAAAGGTGGATATCTTACCCTAGCTTGGTAATTGGATAAGAACTCCCAACTTACCCTATTGCTTTATATATTCCTAGCCTTCTATGTTTTTGGGGGGTTGGATTTTGGAGGGTTATTTTTCCCTTATACTACTGTAGTGAGTGGTCATCATCTCATGCATTTAGGGTGATTGGAGGCGCATATTGTGACAAGGAAAAGACAATTCAACAACTTGGAGGAGCTCTTCTACAAGATCAACTGCAACTTATGGTTGTAATCTCCTTCCATTTATATTAATGCAAATAATTCATTGTTTTCCTACATCTAATGTTGTTATTTCTCTTATTTCAATACCATGTTGATCTATTGAATGGAGTACTTAGATGATACTGCATAGATCTCATAATTTATTGGCTTGTGTTATCTAACTGTGCAGGTTCTAATTTTGGAATTCAGAGCTAGAATTAGAGCGTCCAAGCTAAAGAAGGAGAGAAGTGTGCAAAGGATTCTAGGTAGGCCTCACTTTGTCATCTATTTACTTTTAAAAAAAGCACTATGTTCCTTGTCTCTTTGTTATTCTAGGTTAGGCACCAACCTAGGGGAGATTCTTTTGTCCACAATCGTAAATCCTATATAACAGGGGCTTTTGCGCCAAATGTATTGACGTAGTGTTGTTGAAACTAATGGAAGAGGAAGTTATAGGGATATATGAGAGTCTTCTTATGTGATTTTTTGTGCCCTTTATAAGATTTTTGTTATGAATGCATATGTATAGTACATGTTCTTTTTGAATGCCTAAGATGTTACGATCATATCTTGGATATCTTGGTTCTAGGTTTAATGAGTATTAATGTTTCCATGTGATTCCTCCTGAAAGTTGGTTCTAGCTCATTAACTAAGTAAGGTTGTGGCGTGCCTCGGCTGAGATGTGTTAGAAAATTATATATTACAAAGCAATGGAACACATAAAATATTGCAGAAATTGAAACACATAAAATGTATAAAACAAGAGAGACACAGATATACATGGTTCACCCAATTTGGGCTATGTCCACAGAGAAACAACCAATCCTTCCTTTTATATTATCCGAAAAACTGAAGAGATACAACCTACAAAAGATTTGTTGCAATTCCCTCTTCTCTCTCACTCAATATCCTCTCTCTTCTCGCTCGGAATACAGATCTACATAGACGCAATACAATTCCCTCATATATAGCGAGGGGTTGCCTTATAGGGCAAAAAACCATGAATTAAACATAATTTATATCGTCAGATATCCACCTAATGAAGGACCTAGATTGACTACGAAATTACAACATTTTACAAGGACCCCCATGGACCCCCCCTGGAGCGTAAATATTACGGGCAATGTTGCCACCACATTATGAACTAGGGTCCAATGCAATGATACCTTTGAATAAATAATATGATTAGTCTCCACACCCAACAAGATGCGTTACTCTTTTCTATTAAGGTGAAAATTCCAGCGCAACGTTAGAATACAATGGCGCCTTTGTTGGCCCCTGTCCCTGAACCTAGGGTCTCAACCTATTCATTATTTTTCTGAAAACACCACTGTAATAGATATTCATAGTTTTCTGAGCCTTGCCAATTTTTATTGGAGGTTCATGTTTGGATTCTCTCATATCACTTGGTCTTTGAGGCAAGTTACCAAGGGTGGAGAGAAGGAAAAATTCTTCTGGTCCAAGTCCCAACAAAAGGCATTTGTTGAGTTGAAGCACTACCTCTACTCTGCAACAATAATCACATTTCCAAACCCACAACAACCATTTGAAATTGAGACAAATGCATCTAACTATGTTATTGGTGTAGTTATGACCCAATAAGGGCATCCCGTGGCCTACCACAATGAGACACTTTTTGACACAATTCAAAAATACCCCACCTATGATAAGGAGATGTATTCCATTGTGTAGGTCTATCGACAATGGAAACATTACATTCCGGGGAAGGAGATGGCCATCCAAAAATATCATTGAAACCTATAGTTTATACAGTTATATAGACCCAAGGGAAGTTTCAGAATGATCACCATAAGCAGTGGTCCACATATCTACAACAATTTCATTTGAATATCAAGTAGAAGAAGGGAAATACCAATCATGTTGCAGATTGCCACAATCAACCATTAGTTGAAACAATGACCATTTTTCTCAACTCTTGCGACCATGAGACCTTTGGTTGGCCACAACTATATAAAAATGACACATATTTTGCCAGCACATACCAAATTCTAGTAGATGGTAAGAAAGTTCTAGACTTCCACCTCTAGGATGCATTATTATGCTACCTAGGCTACTTTTGTGGTTCTTCAAGTGAGTGTGCTAAGATGATTTTGGAGGCACACTACAATCAGGTTGTAGGACACTTTGGTGTGAAGAAAACTATGTCCATATTACAAAATTATTTTTATTGCCAAATCTTTGACAAGATGTTGGGAAATACATAAGATCTCACATTGCTTATGCCATTGCCAAGAAAACTATTAAGAAGAAAGGATTGTATACTCATATGCCTACTCCTAGCCATCCCTTGGAATCCATCTCCATGGACTATATGTATGGCCTTCCTTCTACCAAGCATGACAATGACTGTGTATTTGTGGTCGTCAACGGATTTTCTAAGATGGCCATATTGGTTGTCTGTAAGAAGAGTATCATAATAGAGGCCACTTCCAAACTATTATTTAAATGAGTGTGGGTAAATTTTGGGATCCCCGTAGAGTATTATATGAGATAAGTATAGTAGGTTTCTAATCACGTTTTGGTTGAGCCTTTCGTCATTGATTGATCCGAGTCGACTCAACTCCTGGATTTAACAAAGATCTTTTGCTTTCGTAATGTGTTTATAATTGCATTTAAAATAGCATAATTGAACATATATGCATGTTGTAAAGAAGAAGAAACATGACAATCATCTGCACCATAAAACTCAAGACGTTGATAACAAAGTTTGTCGAGGAGAGACTACGTCTCCATGACCTAGTGTTAAGATGGTGTAGGTCACCGATGCATTAAGTGATGTCAATAGTGATGATGTACATAGGTGGTGATGTTGCTATCATACAAGGAAAATTCCCTCACACAGGAGTGGCTCCAAGAGATGTTCCACTGTGGGAAATCTCATTCAAAAAGGACTCCTATCAGTATGACATAAACTCATGCATGATGATAATGAACATCCCGCCAACATGGCATAAAAGGGATCTCAATGCAAACATACATGGAGACAACATGATTATTCCATCAACATGATGACAAATGGATCTGAAACAAAACATGACGAATAATGAAAACAATTACATCCTACAAATGATTTTGCATCACATCAAGCAGGAATCATGAAAGCAAGTAAGAAACAAGATCCCTCATCAAACATCAAATAGGGATCTTTGCAGCACAATGCATAGCAAAACAAAGTACATGAACACATTGCATATACCTCATAGCCTGAGGCCATCTAAAGAATACGATGTCAAACTGCTGAAGCTGGCCATACCATCAATCTCATGGCGTCGGATCTCATGACACCTGCACTCCACTTTGAAAAGTGGCCGAAAAATGAAATGAATAAATGGAAAATCTGAATGTGCCATCATATTTGTGGCATCGAATAGTGCAAAATTGACTGTCGAATTTCTGAATTCTGAGAAAGTGGAAATTTGGGGCTTAAGGAATCTTTTAGACCCCCCTAGATTCCTTAAATATTCCCTCCTCCGGGTCCTCTGAAGATCTGATGCTCAGATTAGGAAATTGACTACTCCATCAGGTTTGTGTTGCTAAGAGGGTTAAGATCAACATAAAAATTTCCAATTTGGATACTGCAAAAATTTCACCCTCTTGAGAATTTTGCCTAATCATGGTTCCGCCTATGTTTTTCTCAGGTTAATGGTTCCACCCTACAAATTAATTAATTAATTAAAAAAATCACCTCGATCTGTGTGTGCTCTTGGTTCTTCCATGCCTTTTCACATGGACAAAATGAAGGTTTATATAACTTTCGGGCGGATTTTTCCACATGGGTTGGTTGGCATGTTGGTAAAAAATAGTAATCATTGAGGAGGGGTCGGGGATCAAATCCCGCACCTCCTTTTTCTGTTACATAGTGGTTTAATTAACTAAAATGGGGGTGGGTCCACCGATCCAGTGGCCCGCTCCCCATAACTCCCGTCGTAATGCCTTACATTTTGGGCACGGTGTATTTAATGAACACATTTTTAAAAGGGGCATTTGCTGTTTGGTGTGGTTGGTTGTGTGTGATGGTGGTTAACATGGGGTCACCACATGGGTGGGGTTGGCCCTCCCGCCGGCCATGGGTTCAACTCCTATCAGCCTCGTTTAATGCAATGGCACATTTTGTTTGGAGGTTGGGTGTGGGCCAGGTCCACCAAAGGTGGCCTGCCCACAACCCATTAACATCGTTTAATGTGGAACATGGTTGCAGGGCTCGATGAGGTAATTGCCGCCAGCCATATTAACTTAATTTATTTTATGTGGGTTGGTTGGGGGGTCGACAGGGGTCATGGCCTATCGACAATTTTAATCAAAAAAGTTATAATATGGTTTGCGGGTGGGGGGAGTGGTGGCCCACCACCATATTTATATTTATATTTTATTTATTTTTTAAATAATAAACATTTTTTTTAATTTCTCTAATATAGGGGATATTAGAAAAATTAATGATCCAACAAATTTTCCCACTTTCGGGAGCTAGGTTTCATGCCTTGAGGTCGGTCAAATTGTAGGACACTTAAACCTGGCACAAAACGCAACTTTGACCAAAACTTTGACTGGCTCCTCATACGAGCTTAGATTGATGAACCGTTCACACCACTATGATCATGACGACAAGATCTACGCTCTGGTTCTAGTTCGAAAACATTTTGATCAATTTTATTTTTGAGCTTCCATAAGCCCTCTTTGTCTTGTGTGTGTCTCTAGAGCCACCTGGATCAATCCTCCCCACTGAGGAGATTTTGGTCCTCCAAAAGCATGAAAATAATCAGCAACTTTTATGTACCTTGTCTGCATCATAAGCATCCTAAAAAGGTCCCGCTTCCATCTCCTTCATCTTTGTTCTCTAGAGCCTTAAGCGATGAGCCGACACCTGCAACCTCTGCACCCCGTAGTACAATTTTTTGCAAATTACATGCTTGAATTTCATGACCAACTAATGACCCAAGCATCCCACACTTGACACAAGTTTATAACACATACTCGATGGTCAAGTTTACATCACGCTGGACACCACACCTGAGCTACAAAAACGAGGCCAACATACCATTGTTGCTTCAACAAGTGATGGGAAACACATCATCACTGCAACACGTGATTTACAAAGATAAGGCCAAAACTATTTTTTCTTTGACAAGTGATGGAAACATGACATGACTTTCACAGTTTATCATGCAACTCAAAATAAGACCAGACATCATTGTTGCTTAACAAGTGATGGAAAACACATCATCACTTTTACATTTTAAAATGAAACAAATGATTTACAAAATTACGACCATGACAAGCTAAAATATCTAGAAACCATTTTTCACTTATCAGTGTGAATGGGTCATCCCCCTATGGTGGTTTTTCTTGTCGAGCAACTAGCCCATCTGGTTCATGCATCGACACTTTGTCTTTAAGGCACTGCTCTGGATGGAGCCTCCAACATGTGGCTCTTTGATGGCCACTTCTGTTGCAATGACTACAATAGGTCTTCTTCATCCAGATTTGTTTAACATGTTCTTTACCTATTATTGAGAGGGTATTTCATGCCTCCTCTTTGTTTGTGCTGCTATTCTTTTCCAACACTTAGAAAATGTATGGTTATGTAACCCGCAAAAGGTGCATGTTTTTCGATGCCATGTTTTACGCTCATCATTGAAAACATGATTATAATCGAAATGAACATTCAAATGCCGAGAATGGTTATACCTTTCCTTGCCATCTCTAGTGTAAGTATGGCGATGAGAGCTTGCCTCAGCTCTTTCCCCGCCATGGGCACTACATTGGAATGATGGGGATGTGTTCCCATCATTCTCTTTCCTCGATGATTTCGACAACATCTCAGAAAAATTTGACACCTTCGAGCATTCTCCTTCGATGTATGTCAATCCTGCAAATTGAGGTCTCCGCACAACCTCCAATGCTTGAGTGACGCCTTGGTTATTAACACCAAGTTGTTCTTCCTCCTTGTGCCTCATTATGGTAAGGAGCCTCGTGTTTGTCCCTGTGATTGGGATCTCCAAATCTCCAACATAAATCATACTATGTGAAGATGAAACTGAAAGGAAATCAACATCTTTTACCTCCTCTGTCGATTTGGAAAGAACTGATGAGGGCTTCTCATCATCTATTGTTGGTGGTGCACTAGCCATCTCTGTGCATTCCCAAACTTCCTTTCTAACATACCCAAGTCTTTCCTGACGGGGTAATTCTTCTATTTTGATGGGGTTGACAATGCCTTAGCCATTAATGGCTAAGCCTTTTTATACATACACCATTCTCTTCAATAGTTTGGAGCCAATTCCTATGGTATGATTTTCAAAAACAATGAAACCATCATTAGGAAACATACATGAATTCAGAGAATTACTTTTTACCTCACATGAGTCACGCTGCAACTTTTCTAAAGCCTCGTCCATTGCTTGTAGCTTTCGTAGAAAACTATGTTTCTCCTCTTTCTTTTCATGTAGAAGCATCTTCAATTCAACATTATCTATTCGAAGAATTTGGTTGTTGTGCTTCACTTCTTCTAGGGCCTCTTATGTGGCTCGCAACTAAATTTTTAATCGCTCCTTTTCCTCTATCTCTTTTTGTAGAGCTTCATACATTATTTCCACCCTTTGGGAAATTTTGAGCATGGTCTCGTATATCGCTTTTTCATCCTCTATCGCTGCACGTTCCATTGTTCACGCTTGCAATTCACATCCATGGAAATACTGCTCTAATACCAAACTTGATCCGATTTGACTCAACTCTTGGATTTAGCCAAGATCTTTTGATTTCGTGATGTGTTTATAATTTCATTTAAAATAGCATAATTGAACATATATGCATGCTTTACAGAAGAAGAAACATGACAATCATCAGCAACATAAAACTCAAGACATTGATAACGGAGTTCATCTAGGAGGGACTACGTCTCTGAGCCTCGATGTCAAGATGGTGTAGGCCGATGCATTAAGTGTTGTCAACAGTGATGATGTACATAGGTGGTGACGTCGCTATCATACAAGGAAAATGCCCTCACGTAGGATTGGCTCCAAGATATGTTCCGCTGTAGGAAATCTCATTCAAAAAGGACTCCTATTAGTATGACATAAACTCATGCATGATGATAATGAACATCTCGCCAACATGGAATAAAAGGGATATCAATGCAAACATACATGACGACAACATGAGTATCCCATCAACATGACGACAACATGAGTATCCCATCAACATGACAACAAAGGGATCTCAAACAAAACATGACGAATCATGACAACAAGTACATCCCACGAATGATTCCGCGTCACATCAAGCAGGAATCATGAAAAAAAATAAGAAACAAGATCCCTCATCAAACATCAAACAGGGATCTGTGTAGCACAATGCATAGCAAAATGAAGTACATGAACACACTGCATATACCTCACATCCTGAGGCCATCTGAAGAAAAGGATGTCAAACTACTAAAGCTGGTCATACCATCAATCTTGTGGTGTTGGATTTCATGGAATGACTGCTCGCTTGTTGAATGTTGACACCTACACTCCACTTCGAAAAGTGGCCAAAAAATGAAATGAGTAAATGGAAAATTTGAATGCACCATCATATTTGTGGTGTCGAATAGTGCAAAATCCACTGTTAAATTTTTGAATTCTGAGATAGTGGAAATTTGGGGTTTAAGGAATATTTTAGATTCCCCTAGATTCCTCAAAAATTCCCTCCTCTGGGTCCTCTAAGGATCTGCTACTCAGATTAGGAAACTAACTATGCCATCAGGTTCATCTCGCTTTGAGGGGTAAGATAGACATAAAATTTGTCCAATTTGGACACTGCAAAATTTTCACCCTCCTGAGAATTTCGCTCAATCATGATTCCACCTATGTTTCTCTCAGGTTCGTGGTTCCACCCTGCAAATTCATTAATTTATTAAAAAAGTTACCTCGATCCACGTGTGCGCTCTTGTCTCCTCCTTTCCTTTGTGCACTGACGAAATGAAGGTTTATATAACTTTCGAGCAGATTTTTCCACGTGGGTTGGTTGGCATGTTGGTGAAAAATAGTAATCGTTGAGGAGGGGTCAAGGGATGAAATCCCACCCCTTATTTTTTTACTACAAAGTGGTTTCATTAACTAAAATGGGGGGGGGGGGGGG